>JAODAL010050656.1:0-27245 GCA_025379985.1 Phyllomedusa bahiana
TTTTGTGCTGTCCCCTTCTATTTTTCGGGGGGATTTTTCCGGAAACAGCTGAGTTTGCATTTTTTACGTGGGGGCCCCCGATGGGGGGGTAAGCCATCCCTTTAGGGGCCCCCGGCCCCTGCCGTCTGGAGCCAGGGGGGGCCCGCGGCAGCCAGCAGGTACCGCCCCCTTGCTTCACAGCAATGGTACAGAGAACAGCTGTTCTCCCTACCATGTCAGCTGTTTGACCTACAAATATGGAGTGGGGCTTTGAGTGCAGCCCCCACACATCTCAGGGGCCCGTGCTCTGCCTCCGTGTCACTGCGCTGCTCAGTAGCTGTACATAGTCTAGGCAGTTTCAGTGTAACTTACTCATTCTCCCTCATGCTGTCACAGCAGCAGCCGGGCCCTTCCTCCCTCTGGGCAGGATAACAAATTAAATCTGCAAAGCTCCGCCCCTTGTGGGCGAGGTCACATGGATGTGGTGCGGACAGAGGGAGGAGGGACCCGGCTGCTCCTGTGACAGCATGAGGGAGAATGAGTAAGTTACACTGAAACTGCTTAGACTATGTACACCTACTGAGCGGCACAGTGACATGGAGGCAGAGCATGGGTCCCTGAGATGTGTGGGGGCCCCTCACAAACCCACCCTCTCAAAAACTGTGGGGCCCCTGACAATGCACCCCCTCTCAAAAACTGTGGGGCCCCTGGCAAAGCCCCCCATCTCAAACACTGTGGGGCCCCTTGCAATGCCCCCTCTCAAACACTGTGGTGCCCCTGGCAAAGCCCCCCCTTTTAAACACTGTGGGGCCCCTGGCAAAGCCCCCCAATTCAAACACTGTGGGTCCCCTGGCAAAACCCCCCTCTCAGACACTGTGGGGCCCCTGGCAATGCCCCCTCTCAGACACTGTGGGACCCCTGGCAATGCCCCCTCTCAAACACTGTGGGGCCCCTGGCAATGCCCCCTCTCAGACACTGTGGGGCCCTGGCAATGCCCCCTCTCAAACACTGTGGGGACCCTGGCAAAGCCGCCCTTTCTTCAATCATTTGGGGCCTTGCGCAATGCCCCCGAGCCATGTGGGGCCCCTCTCAAAGCCCCCCCCTCCAGCCATGTGAGGTCCAATGAGGCTGGGTGAGCTGGTGGGCATTCAGCAAGGCCCCAAATGATTTGAGAGAGGGGAACTTTGACAGGGGTCCCACACAGCTGGAGGGGGGCCTCGGAAAGGGGGCCCCCAACCCCAATCCCGGGGGCCCCAGCACCCACATTTAAAAAAATGGGGGCCTGCATCCCTAAAAAGAGACCCCAAACGCTCCGTGCCCTCATTTTGTGCTCAATAGCTTTAAAAATAGACAGAGGGGGGCTTGGAAGAATTCCAGTCAAAACCCGTTTGAAAGGGGAAAAGAGAGGGAAAAAATTGCCCCCAATTACAGTAAGTAAAAACATGTTTTTTTGGCATTCTGTTCCAGTTTTTTGAAGCCAAAAAATTTGGCCCAGACGTAATGCAGGGGCTAAAGAAAAAAGGGGTGCCCCGGGGGGGATTTTAAATATTGAAATAGGCACCCCAATAAGAAATCATTAGCCGAATGGGGGGAAAGGTAGAGGCTTTTTTCCATCTTGACCAGCTTTCCCCAGTTTCCGGGGTTTTTCCCAAAAAAAGAAAATTGGGTCTAAAAACTGGGGCAAAAAATTAAAACGATATCAGGTGGGGGAACGGGACATCCTCCTTTTTTCGGTCCCGGGACACGGAAGTGGATCCACGACCAAACCGCAAGCGATGGGGGTAACCAAAGCCGGGGAAACGAATCTAAGTAGGGGTTCCCGGTTTTCCCCCAAAACCCCCGCAAAGCGGGAGGGAAATTGCTGCGGGGGGAGCCCTACCGGGCCCGTCCCCCGGGGTTTTATTTTCCCTTGCGGTGGCAGCCGAAGTAAGCGTGGTGAAAAAATCGTCGGGCCGGGCTCGTAGTCGGGGTCGGGCGGGAGGTCAGGGAAAGGCAGCAGAGAAAAGTGGTCAGTGAGGGAAGCAAGGGTACGGTACACGGTAGATCAAACAAGACAATGGGAAACGCTTTCCCCATAGGCAGGCAAAAAGTTCCGGCAGGGAGCGGGGGGAAGCGCCCAGGTAAATAGGGGGGCATTTCCCCGGAAATTTAACCCAAATTTACCGGCGCACTCCCCTTTTTTAAATCTCACAGAGCCGGCGCCCCGCGCGCCCTTTAGATCAAAAGGGCCCGCGCCCCCCGGGGACGGCAGGAACCTGGGGGGAGACAGGGCGACCCCGGGTAAGGGGAGATTTTCCCGGGGAAACGGTGCCCCGCCCCCGGGCCACCCGGGCGGCCCCGGCACCCCCCCCAAAGGGCCCGGGGGCAGACCCGCGGGGGGCCCCCCGAAAGGACCGATCCGGGCCCCCGGAGGGAAAACAGTACCCCCCCCTTTTAGCCCCCCCCCTTTTTTTCCCCGGGCCCTGGAAAAAATCTCTGCAGAACTCACGGTCCAAGTGTTTTCCCCCCGGCTCCCACGTTCTCTCCTCAGGACCAAACTCCTTCCAGTCGATGGGAAAAAAACCGCCTTCCCTTGATGGTCTTCATGTCTAGGATCTCTTTTTACAGTGAAGATTTTTGGAGGGCCTCCGCTTCAGAAATGGGGGCTTGTTTCCTGGGGGAAAAAGGGTTTTCAGGACCACCGGTTTCCCAACAAGGAGACATGGAAAGAGTTGGGAATACGCATTGGGGGTGGGAGCCGGAGTTTGTAGGCACCCGGGTTGATGCGGGCGAGTACTTCAAAGGGGTCCTCCCGAAAGGGGGCCCCCAATTTTTGAAACGAAGGGATCTTCACCCGGGATATATCTGGCCGATACCCCAGCCCTTTGTCGCCAGGCAAAAACACTGGGGGGGTCTTCAAATTTGCCCCTTTTGGGGGCCCCTTTCATAGGGTTGGGGATGCATGTGCAGAAAGGGGCGCGTCTTTTTCCCAAAATGGAAAACCGATTTGGGCAAGGTGTCCCCTGCGGGCACTTCCGAGGATGGAGACAAGGGTTAAGGGGAGGGGGGGGGAGGGCTGGCCATAAAACGATAAAAAAATGGGGAGTTACCAGTGGACCCCGGACTCCAGGAATTATAGGAAAATCCCCCCAAAAAAGCAAGCGGGCCCAGTCACCCTGTCGACCGGGGACAAAATTCGTAAATAGCCTCCCAGAACTGTTTTGATCCCTCCCCCTTGGCCGTTGGGTGGGCCGGGTGGTAGGGGGGAAAGAGAAGTGGGTTTCCCCTGAAAACCGAGAGCGGGAGGGCCCGCCAAAACCCGGGCGACAAAAAAATTGGCCCCCCCGATCCGAGAAATGGCTGCGGAAGTCCTGAAGGGGGGAAAAATGTGGGAAAAAACTGGTTGGCCAATGGGGGAAAGAGGGTAGCCGGGCCAACGGGAAGAAGTGCCCCAAACCCCCGAAAAATGGTCCGGGGCCCCACCCAATGACCGGTTCCCCAAGAGGAGGCAGATCCGTGACGAAACCATTGCCACATGAGCCCAAGGGGCCCGGGGATGGGCAGCACCCTTGGACCCAAACCCCCGGGGTTTTTTGTGGCGAGGAGTTTTTTTTACGACAAAAAGAAACCCGCGGGGACTTAAACAAACCCTTGATTTCCTCGCAAGTTCCGGCCACCAGAAAAAACGAGGGGATTAGGGGGAAAGGTTTTTACGTGCTCCTGGGGGGCCGCCAAAAGGGAAAAACCGTGTCCCCATTTAAAATTCCCCCGGGGAGCCAGGAGGAAACAAAAGTTTTCCCTGGGGGAAACCTTCCCAGATCTACGGACCACCCGGATCAGGGACCGTTCAGGGGAAATTTTTTGCTGGGGCTCCCCCTTTTCCTCACCCACAATCGGGGGGAAAACGGAGAGCGAAAGGGCCCTGATGTTCTTTT
The DNA here is from genome assembly GCA_025379985.1 of Phyllomedusa bahiana. Taxonomy (NCBI): domain Eukaryota; kingdom Metazoa; phylum Chordata; class Amphibia; order Anura; family Hylidae; genus Phyllomedusa; species Phyllomedusa bahiana. Next base: position 3,894 of record JAODAL010050656.1, read on the forward strand.
TCTGCGGGCCGAAAATGATTGAAAATTGAAGCGCGAGAAGAACAGGGCCCACCTGGTTTGAGGGGGTTTGAGGCTTTGGGCCCGTTTAAAGGGTTTTTCAAAGTTTTTTAGGGTTGGGGGGAGAAAAGGGTTTGAGGGGATAGTGAGCACCCCCCCAAAGAAAACCCGCCCTCCTTTTGGGCCCAGCTTGATACCCCGCACCAGAAAACCTCCCGGTCCCGTTTTGGGAAATTTTCCCTCTCCCGGGGGGAAAAAGGGTTTTTGGAAAGAAAGCACGGGGTGACCATCTTCCCTTTTTAGGGCCCTTCTGCATAAGAATCGCGCCACCCCCGACCGGGGGAGGCGTCCACCCCAGAAAAAAATGGTTTTTCTCGGAATCCGGTTGGTCAGGGGGGGCGCCAAAGGCCAAAAGGGTTTCCCTTTTAATTTGGAGAAAACCCCCTTTTTGGGCCTCTGGGGGGGCCACTGCCTGGGTTTGGGGAGTTCTTCTTGGAAGTGCTTTTAAAAGGTGCCCCCAAAGGGTAGAATAAGGGCGGGATAAACTGACGGTAAAAATTTCGAGAACCCCAGGAAGCGCTGTAAAGCTCGTGGGGCCCACCGGCCGGGGCCACGCAAAAAAGCCGAAAAGCTTGGGGGATCCATCTTAACCCGGGGTTCCGAGAATGTTGGTAAAACCAAAAAAAAAAAAAAAAAAAAAAAAAAAAAAAAGGCCCCCCCCCCCCGGGGAAAAAACCCCCCCCCCTTCGGTTCTGGTGGAAGAGACTTTCCCAAATTTTGCGTAGAGGGGGGGTTGGCAACGTAAACCGCTCCAATCCCAGTGGGACATGGGAGCGTTGGTTCCTCCCATCGGCAGAGAACACCAAAAGGTCGTCAAAAAAACCCCACAAACAAGTGTAGAGGGATCCCGGAAGAATCGTTCAGGGGAATTCCGGAAAGGGCCCTGCTGGGGCGTTGCAAAAAAACCCAAAGGGGCCAAAAAAGGGGGGGAATAGAAAATTAAAAGTGTCCACCCCTTTGGTTAAAAGCAGCTTCCAACATCCCCCTCTGGGAAATGCGGTTGAGGTTGTAGGCTCCTCGTAGGTAAAGTTGGAGAAAATTTTTTGCCCCCCGAACCCGGGGCGAACAGTTCCGTGATCAGCGGCAAGGGATAGCGGTTTTTCAAACCCTGTTTTTGTTAAGACCCCATAGTCGATACACGGGCCCTAAGGAAAAACCCCTCTTTCTTTTGCCCAAGAAAAAACCTGCCCCCCCAGGGGAGGAGGGCTTGCGTATAAAACCCCTTTTGCGGGTTTTTCCCGAATTTTTTGGGCACATGGCCTGGGGCTCTTGGGACCGAGAGTGGGTTTTAAAACCCTGCCCCTAGGAGGACCCGGCCCCCTCGGCAGTAATTGATAGGGCAGTCAAAGGGGCGATGGGGGCGGAAGGATCTCGGCCTGCTTTTCCGAGAAGGTCCGCCCTAAAAATGGTTTTCCCCTAGGTATCCTGGGAGAGGCCTGGAGGCGGGTTTGGGGAGGAACGGGGGCGCACCCGGGGGAGGGGCCAAACCCAACAAGAGTTCCGCAGTTTGGGGCCCCAGCGCCAAAGACCCCGCCGGTCAACCAAATTTAAATGTAGGGGGCCCTGGTGCCGGGAGCCACGGGGGCCCCAACAGGATCGCAGAGGAAGACCCCAGGCAACCCCGTAGAGGGAGATTTTTCTCCCCTTTTGAGGGTTTCCCACGTGGAGGGTTTACCGGCTTGGTCCCGTATCGGATGGCCCTCTCCAAGCAGCTCCCCTGGAAAGGAGGTAAAAAAACCCCCAAAACCCCCCTTTTTTTTCCAGACTAACCACAAAGGGAAGAGGGAAGGGATACAAGGGCGGGGTTTTAATAAAGTTCCCCGGGAGAAAACCCCCGGGTCCAGGAACGGGAGGAGCCCGGAATTTTCAAGACCCGATTTGGTCCTGAAAATTTCCAAACCGGGAAGCCCGGCTTTGGGGGAGGAAATTTTTCAACCCAGGGAGCCTCCCCCAAAAAAGCCTAGGTGCGGGGTTTCCCAAAGTTGGGGGCGAAAACGGGGGCAGCTCCTCCGAAAAAAGATCCCGGGTGGCGGTACAGACATAGCTTTTCCCGTGCGCGCCGACGGGGAATTTCCCGGGTCGAAATTTTGGGGCTTGATCCACCTGCATGGGGGGCCTCCTCAGAGGTTGAGGGAAACGGAAAAGGAGTCGTGGGAAAACCGGGCCCCGGCGTGGCAGGCGGGGGGGGTCGCGGGCCCGGTCGCGATCTTGGCGGGGCTCTTCTTGCCCCTCTGGGGAAACGCACCCTCAATGCGTGTGGCCAGGTGGGTTTAAAATCGCTCAGAGAGGAAAGGGGAAATTTTCTTGCGGCAAGGGCGTCCCTTTATACTGCTGGAAAGGCCTTTCTTAAAGGTGCACGCCCCGGGCGGCATCATTCCCCGGAAAAACTCTGATGGGCCCGGGGTGCGAAACTTGTACAGCGTACTCTCCGACCTTTAAAATTTTTACCTGGCGTAGGTTCAAAAGTGCCTCCCCCGCCGAAGAGGCTCGAGCTGGTTCCCCCGAAGAAACTGCGGGAAATTTAGCGAGGGAAAGGCCCGCAAAATCCCAGGGCACCGGATCGCTCCCGTCCCCCTAGAGGGGTTTGCCCAGGCCCGGGCCACCCGGAAACAGGGGACCACAAAAAAAGCCACCCTTTGGGAAAGTTTGACAAAAAATTGGGCCCCCATCGGCTCGTTTTTGCATGGTGCACTGGGTTTAGGAAAAAACCCCCGCACCCGCTTGGGGGTCACCGTCCCAAATTTTTTGGGAGCAGCGGGCAAACGGAGCTTGGGGCCCCAAAAGGGGCCCGTGGAGGCCCCGGAGCGGGGCCGGCCCCCAGGAGGAGGGGGAGGTTGGGTGCTGGGCGGTGAACGAGTTGCTGCACCATGGCCGGGCAACTGCTCCCGCTGTTGCCCCTGCTGGGGCCCGTTTTGGAAATGTCGGGTCACCACGCAGGGGAGGCCGCCACAATGGGCAGCGGTGTCTTGGGGGAACCAAGGCCCGGGTCTTACTGTTACCCGGGACCGGACACGGGAAAATGGATTCCCCGGACCCCCCGCAAGCGATGGTGTAAGCCACGCCCGGGAAAGGAAACGAAGTAGGTTTCCCCGGGATTCAAACCCGAGCCCGGGCCCAAAGGGGGGAGGACTTGCTGCGGCGGGATTTAAACCCGGTCGTCCCCCCGACGTTTACTTGCTTGCGGTTTTGGGAGCCGAAGTATTGCGTGGGCAAAATCGTCAGGCAGGAAATTTAGTCGGGGTCAGGAAAGGGGGCAAGGGGAGGCAAGGGAGGATACGGGGGTCAGTAGAAAAGGGAAACAAGGGTAGGTACAAAGGTAGAACAGAACAAGACAAAAGGAACGCTTTTCCATAGGCGAGGCCCCTAAAGATCCCGGGAGGGGGGGCGGGGGGAAGCGCCCAGGTGAATAGAGGGATGCCCGGCAATTACCCCTTTTCCGCGACGCCCCCTTTAAAAAATTTTCACAGAAACCGGCGCGCCGCCCCCCCTTTGATCACAGGGGCGCGCGCCCCCGGAGGCGGGACTGCGGGGAGACGGAGCGAGGCCCGGGGAAGGGAGAATGGGGGAACGAGTGCCCCGCCCCCGACACCCCCGGCCCGGGGGCGGGACCCCTCCCAGGGGCCCGGGGGAAAAGCCCCGGCGGCGCCCGCAGGAGCCCATCGCGGGGGGCCGGACGGGAACACCTTCCTTAAGGGGTAAAAAAAAGGTATTTTTTTTTTCAATTTTGGGTTTTTTAAAACCCTCCATATGAACCCCCCAGGAGTTGGGATTTCCCAAATTGTTAAGTAGTGGTAGGGGAAAAAGGGAAGGGAAAGATCTGGTTAAAATATGGGAAATTTTGGGGTAGGAGGATCATTTTACAATATTTATTTTTGCTATCCAGGAAAGAGGAAGGTTATTTAATCTATTGATTTCTGAGTGAAGGGTAAGGAGAGGTCCGATAAGTTTATGTTGTGGTTTCTTAAACCGTTTGTGATTTTTATGCCAAGATAGACAATATGATCAGTTGCCCAGATAAAGTTTAGATTGGAAAGATGTTGAATTACATTTTGTGAAATATTTAATGGGAGTATCACTGATTTAGTTTGGTTTAGTTTATAATAAGAAATCGCCGAGTAGTCCTGCAGTATGGATAATAGTTTGGGGATTGAGGTTTCCGGTTGGGTACATATGATTAAGATGTCATCAGCAAAAAGATTAATTTTGTGTTCAGAGTTAAAAAGTCTTAAACCTGAAACTTCTGGAGAGCATCTTATGAGTTCCGCCAGCGGCTCCACACATAGAATGTATATCAGGGGAGATAATGGGCAGCCTTGTCTGGTTCCGTTGGAGATAGGAATGGAACGAGAGAGAAAGCCTGTAGTGAACACTCTTGCCGATGGGAGTGAGTAGAGGGCCATAATGGCTTGTAAGATTTGGTCTTTGAATCCAAATTTTATCAGGACCTCCCTGAGATACTGCCAGTTGAGCCTGTCAAAATCTTTTTCGGGCATCAAAGAGGGGAAAAGCATCGGTATTCTATGTGTGTTAGCCATCTGCATCACATTCAACACTCTCCTGATACTATCTCTAGTTTGGCGGGCCTTAACGAATCCAGATTGGTCTTTGTTGATCAATAACGGTAGGAAGTTATTGATACGGTTAGCTAGGATTTTAGATAGAATTTTAATATCTTTGTTTAGTAACGAGAGGGGTCTATAATTAATTACTTGATCTGCTGCCTTGCCAGGTTTGGGAATTGTGGTTATCAAGGCAGACAGCATTTCTGCCGGAGCTGCTCCTCGGGTCATGATTTGTTTAAAGAGTGAAGAAAGGTGAGGGGATAAGATCGATTTGAAAAGCTTGTAGTATTCGTTTGTGAGTCCATCAGGACCTGGGGATTTTTTGTAGTTTAGAGTCAGAAATGACTCTTTCGACTTCATTTATTGTAATTGGTTGATTTAGGTCTGTCAGTTGATCCTTAGTTAGGGCTGGCAGTTTGATTTTCCCTAGGAAGGAAGCGATTCCCTTCTTTGAAATAGGGGGAACATTGGGGTCTTTTTTAATATTTATATAGGTTGTTTAATAGTCTGCAAAACAATTAGCAATATCTTGAGGGTCGCAGACCTTTTTGTTTGGAGCTATTGTTAGCGAAGAGATCTTTGCTTTCGCCTGGTATTTTTTAACTCTTTGGGCAAGAATTTTGGTGGGTCTGTCCCCCTGAAGATAGAAGTTCCATTTAAGTTTTGATAATTGTTGTTCATAGCGTTGTAGATTGAGATTTCGTAGATGTGTTCTACAGTGATCTAATTTTCTTTTATTCTCAAGGCTGGGATTGGTTTTAAATGTCTTATCTGGGGTTTTTTAAGTTTTCTAAAGTGCCGTCAGTTCGGTTCTCTTTTCTTTTTTCCTAGCAGCTAAGCTAATGCACACCCCTCTAATAACCGCTTTGGAGGCGCACCAAAGAATTTCTGGCAAAAGAGCAGATGGGGGGTTTATTTCGAAGTATTCCTCTAAAGCAGTTGCACTTCCTTGACTATTTTCGGGGATTTTAGAAGGAAATGGTTTATGCGCCAGGGCGTCTGAGGAGGGATGTTAAATTTGTCTTTCAAGATTAGATAAACCGGGGCATGATCTGACCAAATAATCTGGCCAATTTCAGTTTTAATTATCGAGGGCAGAGTTTTCCTATTGACTAGAAAGAAATCTATTCTTGAGTGTGTGTTTTTGGGGGCAGAGAAGTAAGAATAGTCTATTTCATTTGCATGTTGGTATCTCCAGGGGTTCTCTTCCCATACTAGGTTTTTGAGTTCCGGAGTATAGCGGGAACCTCCAGATGATCTATCTAGGTGTTTATCTATTACTGTGTTGAAATCTCCCCAAATAATTAGTTGGCCTTTAGCTATTTCTTTTGTCTTGTCTATAACTTTAGATATGAAAGAGATTTGTTTTGTAGTAGGAGCATAGAAGTTGACCAGGATGTATACGACAGAATTTATCTCACAGATTAGTATTATGTATCTACCGTTTGGATATATTACTAATTTGAGATTTTTAAAGGCAATGGAATCTTTGATTAGAATTGCCACACCGGCTTTTTTAACCGATAAGGAGGAGAAGAACCTATAAGGAAACCTTTTATGTTTTAATCTATAAATATCTTCTTCTCTCAAATGGGTTTCTTGGATGCACAAAATATCACTCTTACATTTTATGGCGTCTCTCCACAGTTGTGTACGCTTTTGCGGAGAGTTGAGGCCATTTGTATTTAAAGACATGAGCTTTCAAACTGGTTAGACGCGGGTATCACTCTCATAGGAGATCTATATGAGGGGACATCCCTTTGGGCATTTTAGAATCTAAGGGAGATGTAAAGGCCTGTCTAGGATGGGTTTTTACCAAATTACAGATCAGACCCCACTATCCAATCCTGGAACTAGCCTCGCAACAAACGACTCACACCCCCTACTTTAATTTTCTAACGCACAAGAAAGGATTGATAAAGGTATCTCTATAAAAATATATAACCTACTAATGTCAGACAGCAAAGAGGAGAAACCTTTCTATGTAATAAAATGGGAAGAAGAGCTAACCCGCTCTTTTACTTGGCAAGAGTAGTTGACGGCTTCTTTTTCAGTGACTAAACACTCTAGGTGCATTAATCACTTAGAAGTCATGAAAAAAATCCATCTCCGCTGGTATTTAAACCCCACACGTCTTGCTCATTTCTCTGCATCACAGTCTAGATTGTGCTGGAGGATGTGGTAGAGAAGGCACTTTACTGCATATGTGGTGGAGCTGCCCAATCATTCAAAGACTCTGGTCAAAAGTTGAGACTTTAATTAATGAGATAGCTCCATATCGATTTCAACTTGAACCCACGCTAGCAGTCCTGGATTTATCCATACAGGACTTTCCCACCCAATTTAGAACAGTGCTACAACACATCCTAGTAGCAACTAGACTTTCAATAGCCCTACACTGGAAGGCAATACTCCCACCAGCCCTAGAGGAAGTGATCAACAGAGTTAATTTTCATTACAGATGCGAAACATCTCTCTCAATACCTCCACACCTAGTAACCAAAACAATAAAGAAATGGGAATACTGGAGGAATTCTAAGTATTTTGAGATTACATAAGCCCAGTTCTCTCTAGGATACCCTACTTATCTTTCTGACCTAAACAGCTCTTTCAGTAACGCCGACCTATGATGCCACTATCCACTCATACTGGATGCTTATTTTCCTCATGACCAGATTTGAAGTGTTGAAAATGTACTTTCTTTCTCTTTAACAAGTCATATGTGACCATGACAATGTTTGTTATTTTGCTTGTTTTACCATATAAGCAAATGCTTGTTAATGTTTCAATATTTTGTTATCGAGCTTTTGAGCTCAATTCCTTTGTGTGTTTGTGCCCCCTTCCCACATTTACTTCTGAAAAGCCTCAATAAAAATTTAGGGCGACATGTATGAACGGGCTTTACGCCTGTTTTATGTCGTACACTGCGCCTCCCAGCCCGAATCCCGCTGTCGGACCCAGCATTCGCCACTTTCGGCTGCGGTCCGCATGAAGGGGCGGGCAGGGGGCCGGTGGGGCGGGGGTGTAGGCGTTCCGGGCGGGACGCGGCGCGCTGTATAGTCCGGGGCCCATGTACCATCGTGGCTCGCCAAATTTCGCGGTGCTCGGAAAGCTCCGACAGGCAGACCAGCTTTTTTTGGTCTAAATCCTCCGGCGGCGGCGAAGTGAAGCAGGATCCGAACATGCGAGGAAGCGGATCGAAGGATCGCGAGAGAAGTCTCGGCGCTCTGCTTCCGAACAAAGCAGACTTTGGTCTAAATGCTCCGGCGGAGGCGAAGTGAAGAAGAAACGGAACATGCGAGGAAGCAGATCGAAGAACGCGACAGAAATCTGGGAGCTCCGCTCCGTCACAGGAGTATGAATAGGAAAAAATCGCCTTTATAAAGGGGGGAAAACAGTGTCAGAAGAGAGCTGCACGTAAAAAATACACATAAAAAAAAAAAACATTACTTTTCCAAACTCTAGAACGGCGCAATATCAACAATTTTGATATTGAGAATTGCCGGGAAAGACACTAATTCAAAATATGAAAACTATTCTCATTGGTCGGCAGAAACCATCCAATCAGAATCGGAGCGACATTGAACAATTAAAAGCTATTGGGAAGAATTGACCAATCAAAATCCCCGGCGGGATAATTTCAAAATACAGAAAAAAATGCTGAAAAGAGCTGATTGGCTTAGCTAGCGGGGTCTCGGCTAGCTCAGCCAATCAGAATAGGAGCGACAAATCCCATTCTAGCCATGGAGAAGTGTAGACCAATCAGAATCCAGGCGGATAATTCAAAATACAGTAAAAATGCTAAAAAGAGCTGTTTGGCTGAGATAACGGGGCTTGGCTATCTCAGCCAATCAGAATAGGAGCGACAAAGTCCCATTCTGGGCTATGGAGAAAGTTTAAGACCAATCAGAATACGAGCGACAAAGTCCCATTCTAGCCTATGTGGAAGTTTACAACCAATCAGAATCCAGGGGGGAAAATTCGAAATACAGTAAAAATGCTGAAAAGGTGATTGGCTGAGCTAGCGGGTCTCGGGCTAGCTCAGCCAATCAGAGCGCGAGCTACTTCTCCCATTATCTCTCTATGGAGAGATGACGCACTCAAATCTCGGCGCTCAGCGCCGCGCGGGCATGAAGTATTAATCAACAAATTATTTTATACAGTGTAAAAAAATTCTCAGATAAAGACCGAACACTTCTTGAAAAATAAAGCAGTTAAAAACCCGAACAAACGCGTTCGTCGCCGGACCGGCGCTACATAGGGAATAGCCAAGAGAGAATTGCCGGGAAAGACAGTAATTCAATTTGTAAGCTATTCTCATTGGTCGCCATAAACCAGCCAATCAGAATAGGGGGCGACAATGTCCCATTATATCCTATGGAGGAGAATTGACCCAATCAGAATAGGACGACAGTGGCCCATTCTAACTATGGAGAAAAATGGACCAATCATATTCAAAGGCGGGACAGTTCAAAATACCCGTAAAAAGGCAGAAAAGAGATGATTGGTTGAGGCAGCGGGGCTCGTCCAGCTTAGCCCAAACAGAGCGGAGCTGCTTTCTCATAGAGTTCTATGGGGACTCGAAATTTAAAAGAGGCGCCGTAATTTGGACCAATGGGAGAGCGAGCGACGCTCCTTGGGTTTTCTAATGCAATCTGGTATAAAAGTGTACATGGGTGAAATCAAATTATAACACTACAGAAGTTGTGCCGATGTGTTTTATAAAAGGAATACTAATATGTGGCTAACGAAATAAAGATTTGAAATCAAGAAAATCATGCTTATTTCTTTATTTTCGCTGCACCCATAATATTGATCCTTGGCTAACGAAAATAAAGAAATAAACAAGATTTAATGGTCTTTTTTTTTTTTTTTTAGTTAGCCACATATTAGTATTCCTTTTATATACACATATACACACTGGCGAGGCGCGGCGGACTTTTACCCGCATGTATGAGTGCACTTCCTCGGACGGCGAAGCATAGCCGCAGCGCCGCACAGCGCCCATGTCCCCGCACTTCGCCTCATATGCTGGCGAGGCGCGGTGGACTTTATATGATATGTATGAGCGCCGCCCGGCCGCGACATAAATCAGGCGCAGATTCCGGCGGAAAACTGGCGGAAAACGGCGCCTCGACCCGGCGGGATTCATATATGTGGCCCTTAATGTTTAAAAAAAAAAAAAGAGAAGAATCTCCACATGGCTAGGGGGGACTTGAGCGGGGTCCACTCACGGTCCCCCACTACCTACCTACCTGGCTATCTACCAACGGGTGGCCCGCTACCTACCTATCTATCTATGGGGAGCCCACTAGCTACCTATCTATTTATGGGGAGCCCACTAGCTACCTATCTATCTTCGGGAAGGAGCCTATATAACTAACTACTTATGGGGGTGGGGATTATATACCTGACTACAAGGGCACTAAGGGGGTAATTATTACCTTTTTGGGCACTATGGATGGGGAGTTTGTACATAAGGAAGACATAGGTGAGAGGATAATAGAAGAGTGAGGAATCTCAGGTGTTTGTGTTGTAAATTCTGCAGGGATGAGTGGTCGCCGGGAGAAGTCGTCATGGCGGTCTGGACTGGATGGAGAAGAAAAGGAAACGTGAACGACTCGTCAGCAGGATGTTGCCTGTGAGTCACTAAATGTAACTGCACTGTGTGCACTTGTGTGCACTTGTATCTTCCACTATATGGTCACTGTGAGGAGGTATTATCGCTTCTGGTGTAATGGCTTATGTTTAGTAACAGTACGGTGGTATTATTTTTTTGGTGGGCTGGTAGGGGGCGGGGTTGAGGGGAGAGGTTGGTAGAGGGGGGGGCTATGCTTCAGCTCTATGGGGCCCAGAAATTTCTCATGGCAGGCCTGTCGACTGTACTTGGAACTTCCATAAAACAGAATGAAGAATAACTGCACAAGTACAGACACTTCTCCATTCAGAGCAGGGAGTTTTGGGGGCACACTCTGGAGATAGGTGTAGGTCACAGAGGTGGCATGAAAACGTTCAATCTTCATCTCATCAGACCAGAGAATCTTATTTATGGGAGTCTTTTTTTTTTGCAAACTGTATGAAGGCTTTCATATGTCTTGCACTGAGGAGGGGCTTCTGTCGGCACACTCTGCCATAAAGCCCCAACTGGTGGAGGGCTGCAGTGATAGTTGACTTTGTGGAACTTTCTCCCATCTCCCTACTGCATCTCTGGAGCTCAGCCCCAGTGATCTTGGAGTTCTTCTTTACCTCTTTCACCAAGGCTCTTCTCCCAAAATCCCAGTTTGCTGGACAGCCAGGTCGAGGAAGAGTTGTGGTCATCCCAAACGTCTTCCATATAAGGATTATGGAGGCCACTGTGCTCTTAGGAACTTTGAGTGCTGCAGAAATTCTTTTGTAACCTTGGCCAGATCTGTGCCTTCACACCAGTAGGAAGGTAGGTAAATAGGGCCCCCTAGTAGTTCGGTAGATACAGTATATATTCCTCTTCAGTAAGTAGGTAGCTATATAGAGACCTCATACGGGGGCTAAAAAGTAGGTAGGTAGCTATATAGGGGTGCCACAGTAGATAGGTAGCTGTATAGGATCCCCCCAGTAGGTATGTAGGTATACCCAATATATAAAAAAAAATACCTCTCCACACTCCCCCAGAGTGTTTTCCTGCTAGGTGCCTAGGACAGAAATCAACGCAGGAGGCGTAATGATATCCCTCCATTGCACTGCCTGCACATAGCTCTCTATGCCCCGCCATACAGTTCAATCTTATGTGCGGAGCTAGGACATGCATACAACAGAGATAGCCTACTTGGTATAAAGAACAGCCATTCGGCCTGTTTTTTCTACAAGTCCTGTGAAACAAACGGGTTGTAGCTGCCAGTGGCAGTGGGTTCACACTTTTTTCAGTGTGAGGCCAGGTTACTTACTGCAGTACAAGCCAGGGCCGGGCTGGGAATAAAAAGCAGCCCTAGCACAAAGTCCCCACCAGCCAACTTACAATATCTGCTTACAAAATTTCCTTTCGTCATGCACTTTGCCACTATCTAAAATAAACAACACTATAACCACGAGCAAGAAAGAAAAGGTTGTGGAGAGAAACTGCTAATCACAGGGTCAGGGACGGGTGTACACTTGATTTACAATCAGGGACAAGTGTACGCTGCCACCATAAAAGCACCAATATAACCTACAACATCGCCACATAGAGACCACATAGTGGTCAGGCACCAGCTCAGGTTGCTTACAGCACTGATCCAACACAGTAGTAAAATAACCCCTGACATCAGGGACTCACAGGAGACATCACCTCTGATGAGAATTGTTCACTTCTCCTTTTCTTCTCCATCTGGCCCAAAACTCCATGCTACCTCTGATGAACTGTTCTCTTCTCTCATGAGTTGTTCTCTTCCCTTTCTTTCTAGTATGGTACAGAATGCAATGACATCTTCTTCCAGCCACTACTTGTCCCCGTTGAATTTACCACAAAAACATCTTAGACTCTCTATCAATTCCCACCTCTGTACAAATGCCCCATCCACAGCACCCCAAATAGTAATTGTGCCCTTTTTGGTGCCCCACACAGTAATTGTACCCCAAACAGTGAAAGTTAACTCAGACGATTATAGGCCCCCTATTTGAGCCACCAGTATGTAGGTCCACACCCAATATAGTAGGCAGGCACATAAGTAGATGCTCCTTTTAGGTACATTACACCCTATAAATTTGAAATTAAATTAAGTCAGATAAGTGGCAGGTAAATAGCTAGGGCCCCATTAGGTAGCCACACATGCCCCCAGTAGGCAAGTAAGTAGATAGCACTCCTACAGTAGGTCGGTTTATAGATACCCTCAGAATGTAGGTAAATAGGTCCACTCAGTAAGTTTACAGATTTATTCAATAGGTGATGAGGTATGTAATCCCCAATTAGGTAGCCCCTCAGTCGATATATAGGCCCCCTTAATAGATAGATAAATATAAAGGTTCCCACAGTAGGTTGGGAGTTATATATAGGTACCCTCATTAGGTACCTATATAGACCCTCTCAGTAGGCATGTATATAGAGTCCCCTCAGTAGATAGGTATATATATATATATATATATATGTGTGCCGCAGCCCTGCCAGTGGCACCCAGGTTTGCTTACGTTTTTTCAGAAATGTTTTTTGTGCAGAACCATACGTTTAAATTTTTTGGTGTATATTGATTTTAACCTATATGGGGAGGAAGGGGTGCCTCCATTTTGGTTTTCTGCACCCGCCCACTCTCACAGGCTGCTCAAAAGAAGTGCAGCTTGCAAGTCTGGTGTGTTTTCTTATTTTTTTTCTCTCTGTATAATGGAGGTGGGGTTTGACCCAGTGAGGGGCCGGTGAATTGGCTCTATTGAGAGGTAAGGATAGTGTAGACTGCCCGATTTTGAGATCACGTTGAAAGTCGTGGGCACCCTTAAACATCTTTTGATCAAAAATATGTGAACCAAGAGTCTCAAAGTTTTTTCATGTATGATAGTTTAGCATAAATTCTTCTTTAGGGATTTCCACTAATGTTATTGCCCTTTTTGCAGTAGTGTGCCGCTGGCAGTGGTGTGCGTGTGTACAGTGTATTATATATAATATATATATATATATATATATATATATATATATATATATATATATTTTAAAATGTGGCGCTGCAGACCTGCCAGTGGCACCCAGGTTTGCATACGTTTTTTCAAAAAAGTTTTTGGTGCAGAACCAACGTTATATTTGGTGTATATTGATTTTAACCTATATGGAGGAAGGGGTGCCTCCATTTTGGTTTTCTGCACCCGCCCACTCTCACAGGTTTGTATTAGAAGGCAGCTTGCAAGTCTGGGGTTGTTTTCTTATTTTTTTTCTCTCTGAAATAATGGAGGTTGGTTGGACCCAGTGAGGGGCCGTGAATTGGCTCTATTGAGAGGAAAGGGAATAGTGTAGGACTGCCCGATTTGAGATCACGTTGAAAGTCGTGGGCAGCTTAAACATCTTTTGATCAAAAAAATGTGAACCGAAGTCTCAAAGTTTTTTCTTTGTATGATAGTTTAGCATAAATGCTTCTTTAGGGATTTCCACGTAATGTATTGCCCTTTTTGCAGTAGTGTGCCCCTGGCAGTGTGTGTGCGTGTGCACATGTATATATATATGTGTGTGCCGCAGCCCTGCCAGTAGCACCCAGGTTTGCATACGTTTTTCAGAAATGTTTTTTGGGGCAGAACCATACGTTATATTTGGTGTATATTGATTTTAACCTATATGGGGAGGAAAGGGGTGCCTCCCATTTGGTTTTCTGCACCCGCCCACTCTCACAGGCTGTCATAAGAAGTGCAGCTTGCAAGTCTGGTGTGTTTTCTTATTTTTTTCTCTCTGTATAATGGAGGTCGGTTGACCCAGTGAGAGGCCTAAAATTGGCTCTTTTTGAGAGGTAAGGAATAGTGTAGACTGCCCCCCCCCCCCCCCGATTTTTGAAAATCACGTTGAAAGTCGTGGGCAGCTTTAAAACACTTTTGATCAAAATATGTAAAACCGAGAGTTCAAAGTTTTTTCATGTATGGAAAAGATAGCATAAATGCTTCTTTAGGGATTTTCCACTAATGTATTGCCCTTTTTGCAGTAGTGTGCCGCTGGCAGGGGTGTGGCGTGTGTACATGAAATTAAAATTATATGTTGTGCCGAAAGCCCTGCCAGGCACCCAGGTTTGCATACGTTTTTTCAGAAATGTTTTTTGTGCCAGAACCATACGTTTATATTTGGTGTATATTGATTTTAACCTATATGGGGAGGAAGGGGTGCCTCCATTTTGGTTTTCTGCACCCGCCCACCCTCACAGGCTTTCATAAGAAGTGCAGCTTGCAAGTCTGGTGTGTTTTCTTATTTTTTTCTCTCTGTATAATGGAGTTCGGTTGACCAGTGAGGGGCCCGTGAATTGGCTCTTTTGAGAGGTAAGGATAGGTTGAGGACCCGAATTTGAGATCACGTTGAAAGTCGTGGGCAGTTTAAAAACATCTTTTGATCAAAATATGTGAACCGAGAGTCTCAAAGTTTTTTCATGTATGATAGATAGCAAAAATGCTTCTTTAGGGATTTCCATGTAATGTATTGCCCTAGGCGGCAGACCCCAACTGGGCGACAGTCCATGTGCTACTAGAGTGCTGGGGCAGTCAGGGGGCAGAAGAGTCAGCTATCCGGGTCAAAAGCCAATAAGGAACGCCAAGCCATAAATCAGAACCAGAAAGTAAACGTAAACAAGCCGAGGTAAAACAACGAACAAGGAGCGAGGTATAAAAATCAGAATGCAAAAACAGGTCAGGAGTAATAAGCCGGGGTCTGGTACACCCGGGTAAGCACACAACAAACTATAGCACAGGTTAATGAAGGCAAACCAGGAGTATAAAATTTAAAAGGCGCTACCCTCAGCCTCGAGGGTTTTAAATGTGATTCCTGGACACCTCCCCAGCTTCTGATTGGAGCGGCCTCCGGGTCCTCCCATTGGCTGGGCCTCTGTCACTCACAGAGCTGCCAGCAGACTGTCTATCCGGATGGGGTCGCACACCAGCTGCTGAAGATTGTTGCTCCCTGCAGACTGAGCGCCGCCTAGCCCTGACAGTTCCTTTATTTTTTCACCATATAAAAAAGAGACAGCCTATAGCGGCATTCGGCAAATACAAAAATACAGGTTAAAAAAACTACTATACTCTGAAGGTATAAAGGTACCCAGGCCCCCTCCCATTAATTAGGCAAGTAGGCAGGCTGCCCCCCAGTAATTATATGGATAGAAAACCTCCTCATTAGACAGGAGCCCCCCAGTAATTAAATAGGTAGACACGCCACCCCCCAGTAATTAGATAGGTAGACAAGAGCCCCTATTAAAAAAAATAAAAATACTCACCTGTCACCTTTCCTCCCTCTTTTCTTCTCTTCTTTCCTCATCTCTAGGTCCGGAGCAGATGCCATGACATTATGAAGCTTACAGCCTAGTACAGACTGCTGAGAAGGCGGTGCGATTACATCATCACATTGCGCTGTCTGCGCTGCGGCCTACAGGGGCTGTACAGCCAGGGTCTAAATATCCTGGCTGTTCTGCTTCAGCCGCTGCCTGCACCACGGCCACTGTGATCTCTGCATCGCTGGGTCTATGTGATCCAGCGATGCAGCTGTGTGGTGAGAGGGGTCTGCAGGCCCCCTGGTGCAGGGGTCCGGTTCCAACTGAGACCGCGGCGGCCCCTGTAGCTACGTCACAAGCTAGTGCGGCCCTTGCACTAAAATTCATATTTGAGGCACACTGAGATTTACCTTGCCAATAAAATAGTATACTTTTTAACTATTACAAGGGTTTTTTTTACTACAATATTTGGCTTTTTAACTTTGTAGGGAAAGGTAAATGAAGACTGCAACCTCTTACATTTAGTTTATTTCAAGCTATCAAGAGAAGAACTTGATTTTCTGGTTTGGAACATTTGTCTTGTTCAACTTTGTTTGAGCTTTAGGTCATGAACTGATGAATGGATGTTTTTCTTATTGATTTTCTGGTGGAGAGAAAAAAAAATCACAGTTCCACTAATTGCAATACTTTGTTAGCTTAGAAACCTATGTTTTAACTTATCAGTCCATATAATATTGTCTAAAAAGGCTTGATGCCATCAAGGGATTTGTTGACAATTGTGAAACAAGCCCCAAAGCCTAAATATTTAAAGATGGTACCTGTTGTTCTTTATTATAATGGGAACAAAAAGGTTCTTGTCCTACAAAGTCCTTTCACAATGCGCAATACTCATAGCTGCATAACTGTGGAACTTGGCTGGCATGAGTGTCCCTGATCTTTTTCATTTGCTTT
Source organism: Phyllomedusa bahiana (assembly GCA_025379985.1). Taxonomy (NCBI): domain Eukaryota; kingdom Metazoa; phylum Chordata; class Amphibia; order Anura; family Hylidae; genus Phyllomedusa; species Phyllomedusa bahiana. The sequence continues at coordinate 20,353 of JAODAL010050656.1, forward strand.
ATGCTCTATATTTATAACTTTCTTTCTCGATAATAAATTTATAACAACAAATTTGAAAAACTTAAGCTTATTAAAGTTACCAAGGATCTCTGCAAGGAACTGGGTGGTGAGTGCAGGAAAAATAAAACATTACATGGTAACTATTGACATCATCAGACTGTATATATAAAACACAGAAGAACTCTAGAGAAAGAGCCACACTTTCACACAAGGCTCCAGACTAAAAGACTGACCTTAGTACATTTGGGGCCACATGTATGAATCTCGCTGGGTCGGGGCGCACCTTTCCGCCATCTTTCCGGGGGAAACTGCGCCTGAATTTATGTCGGGCCGGGGCGGCTCATACATAGCAAAGTAAAGTCCGCCGCGCCTCGCCATGTTTTAGGCGCAGTGCGGTCCGAGGGGCAGTACGGGCTGCGCCTATGATTCGCGCCGGAGGTAGTGCGGGCATACAAAGCGGGAAAAGTCCGCCGCGCCTGGCCAGTGCGTTAGGCGCAGTGCGGGACTGAGGCGAGAGCGGGGCTGCGCCAATGATTCGCCGCCGGAGGAGCGCACTCATACATGCGGGAAAAGTTCCCTGCGCCTCGCCAGTGTGTGTGGGGCACAGGCGGGGACATGGGCGCAGTGCGGGACTTAGGCCCGGGGGGGGGACTGCGCCAAAAAACTTTTCCATCGAGACAGGCGGAACAGCGAGAAACATTCCAGATGTCTGCGAGTATGAATCAAAAACGCCTTTTAAAGGTGTAAAATTTTCTCGGAAAAGAGCTGAAACCAAAAAAAAAATAAAAATAATAAAAAAAAATCACTTTCCAAATCCAAATTTCCCCAAGAATTATATTTTGGGAAATTGCCGGGAAATAAGTAATTAAATTCTGAAAGCTATCTGTTTGGGTGGGAAATAAACCGGCAATCAAAATAGGAGCGACAGGAACCTTAAAACCTATGGGGAAGTTTAAAAACCAATCAGAATCCATGGCGGGACAGTTCAAAAATACGTAAAAAGCTGAAAAGAGGTGAGGGCTGAGCTCGGGGGTGGGCTACCACCAATCAGAAAGGAGCGACAGAGACCCTTTCAAACCTATTGAGAATTATTGACCAATCAGAATAGGGCGAAAAAAACCCTTTCTAGCCTATGGAAAGTTTAGACCATCAAATCCACGGCGGATAATTCAAAAAACAGTAAAAAAGACAGAAAAGAGCTGTTTGGGCTGACTAGCGGGGCTTGGCACCCCACCCAATCAAGCGCGAGCTACTTCTCCCATTATAGTCTATGGAGAGGGGACGAAACGAAATCTCGGCGCCAGGCCCCCGGCGGCAGAAGTATTAAAAAAAAATCTTTTAAAATTTTAAGTGTAAAACATTATCAGATAAAGAGCAGAACCCTTCTTTACAAATAAAGCAGTTAAAATCCGAACAACGCTTTTTTGTCCCAGACCGGCGCCCATAGGGAAAAAGCAAAAAGAGAAATCCCAGAAATACGTAATTCAAATTGAAAGCTTTTCTCATTGGTCGGCAGAAGCCAGCCAATCAAAAGGGGCGACAAAGACCCTTTAAAACCAAAGGAAAAGTTTTGACCTCAAATGGGAGCGACAATGCCCCCCTTTATATCCTGGGGAGAAAATTGACCAATCAATTAAAGGCGGGACATTTTTCAAAATACAGTAAAAATCCAAAACTCTTTGGGTTTAAAAGCGGCCGGGGGCTCGTCCACTACCAATCAAGCGCGGCTACTTTCTCATAGAGTTCAGGGGGAAAGGAAATTCTAAGTTAAAAAAGGGGCCCCCGTTATTTGACCAAGGGGGAGAGCGAGCGACGCCCAAGGGTTTTTCTAAGCAATCTGAAATCAAACTGTACAAACGCCGAAATCAAAAAATAAACTCAGAAGTGGTCCCCGTGGTACAAAAATTAAAATAATATGGGGGAAAAGAAAAAAAAAATTAAATCAAAAATCATGTTTTTTTTCTTTTTTTTTTAGCCAAGGACAAAAGTATGGGTGCAACGAAAATAAAGAAATAAACATGATTTTATTGATTTTAAAATTTTTTTTTGTTACCCCCCTATTTAAATTTGTTTTTATTAAAACATCGGTACAACTTCTTAGGGAGAATACTTGCCTTGATTGGGTGGATAGCCCAAACACCCGCAGATCACCAATTAGCCTTTTTTGTCTTTTTTACTGTATTTTGAATTATCCGCCCGGGATTCTGTTGGTCTAAAACTTCTCCATTAAATAAATGGGTCTTTTCGCCCATTCGATTGGCCCTACCCCAAACCCCCCCTAGCCAGCCAATCAGCTATTTTCTGTCTTTTTTACGTAGAATTAATTCCAGCCGGGATTTTTGATTGGGCAATCCTTCCCAAAAGGTTTTTTTTTTTTGGTTCACTGCGCCCTATTCTGATTGCCGGTTTTTTTGCCGGGCCAATGAAATAGGTTTTTAAATTTTTAATACTGTATTTTTCCGGCAAATTTTCCAAAATCAAAAAATTAATTGCGCCCTTCTAGGGTTTTTTTGGGAAAAAGTTTTTTTTTTTTTTTTTAAAGTTTATTTTTTTGAGGTTGAGTCTTTTTCGACACTTTTTTTTTGCCTTTATAAAGGCGATTTTTTTTGGAATCATCTCCTGCGCAGGAGCGGAGCCGGAGAAAATTTTGTCGCGACTTCTATCTGTTTTCCCCCGCATGTTCCAATCCTCTTCACTTCCCCCTCTGTCGGAGGGTTTTTGACCAAAAAAAAAAACCGGTCTCCCGGGAGCGCCGAGCGCTGCATTGCGCCTCGCTTTGCCGACTCGCGATCGTACATCCCCGGAGTATACAGCCCCCGCGTCCCGCCCCCGGAACGCCTACACCGCGCCACCCGCACCCATTCCCGCCCCCATGCGGGCGCAGCTGAAAGTGGCGAAAAGGGGCGCTAACACTGAATCCCCGCGTCCGACAGCGGGGATCGGCTGGGAGGCCAGTATAAAGCCAAAAAAACGGGCGAAAAGCCCCATCATACAATTTTCCCTTCGTTCCAAAAAATTAAAAAATGAAAAGGTAAATACTTTTTAAATTAGAACACTAAAAGAAATTTTCTGGTGCTTAACTACGGTTTTTCCACATCATTTCCCTAATACTCGAGTATAAGCCCGGCTTTTTTAGTACAAAAAAATGTGCTGAAAAAACTGACCTCGGCTTTTACTCAGTCACTGTCGCGCTGGGGGCGCTGCGAGGGCCCCCCGGGTGCCACAGGGACACTTCTGCTACAATTTGCGACACCCTAGGGAGCGCATAAGCAGAACCCCCCAAGTCAGCCCACAGCGTCCGGGCGCTGCAGTGGCCCAGGCGCTGTCGACGATCTCTTCCCCTGTATGCGACTCCTCTGGGAGCGCATACAGGAGAAGATACCATTATGGAGCAGAGAGCAAGCGCTCCCTGCTCTGCAGTGGATTCCGGACGGATGCAGACTCGCAGCTGTCCGTAGTTTTCGGCACAGGCAGCGTAAGTGTCATCACGCTGCTTGCGTGGCAAGGGACATATACCTGCCTATGGGGACATATACCTGCCTATAGGGACATACAGGGCCGGGACGACGGGTAGGCCAAGGTAGGCGACCGCCTAGGGCGCCTACCTCTGCCTATCCCAAAGGGGGGCCGCCGTCTGGGCCCCGCCCCCTCGCCGGGCTCCAGGCTGCTGCCATGGGCCTGAAGCGCCGGCGGTCTCTGTGACCGCTTCTGCGGGGGCAGAGAGCAAGCGCTCCCTACCCCGCGGGACAGTGTCGGGCCCGCTCCCCGGAGGAAAGCTGGATCCTCCGGTAAGCAGCAGGGCCTACACAGCGGGCCGCCGGGCCCCTGTTTAGGGGCTGAGGCCCCGGGCCCGCGGCCCCGTGCCCTCCCCCCGGGCGGGCCCCGAAAATAAACGTGATGTAAAGGGCACGCGGGCCTCTCCCCGGGCGAAACCAGCGCTTACAGGCTGTGCGCCCGAGAGCTCCCGGGAGGAGCGCGGGCTGAAGAGGACAGAAGGGGAAAGCGCGCGCCCAGGAATTGGGAAAGGGTATAAATTTTGGGTTTTTTTTAAGGCCTGCCGGGGCCCCCCTATATTCTGCCTGGGGCCCCCATAATGCCTGCCTGGGGGCCCCCTAAATCCCGCCGCGGCCCCCAAAAAGCCTGCCTGGCCCCTAAATTCCCTGCCAGGGGCCCCCCGTACACCTCCTGAGCCCCGTCCCGGCTTCCCGGGGGCCCCCAAAACGCCTGCCTGGTGCCCCCCTGTATCCCCTGCCTGAGCCCCCCATACGGGGGGCCTGGCCCCCAAAACGCCTGCCTGGGGTCCCATACGCCTGCCTTGTCCCATACGCCTCCCCTGAACCCCTGTAGGCGCCTTTTGGCCCCTATTTTGCCGCCTTTTGGCCCCCAAAACCCCCTGCCTGGGGCCTCCCTACGCCTCCCTGGGGCTCCCATACGCCCCCGGGCCCCCCAAAATCCCTGCCTGAGGCCCCCATACCCTCCCGGGGGCCCCCAAAAACGCCTGCCTAAAGCCCCCATACGCCTGCCTAGCCCCCAAACCCCTGCCAAGCCCCCCATACCCCTTTCCGTGGCCCCTATACGCCTCCCCTTGGGGCCCCCAAAACGCCTGCCTTGGCCCATACCCCCTTTCCTGGGCCCCTATACGCCCTGCCTGGGGGCCCCATACCCCTGCCTTGGCCCCATACCCCTCCCTGAGCCCCCATACGCCGCCTGAACCCCCCAAACGTCCCCCTAAACCCCCAAAGCTATAAAATTTCCCTGAGCCCCTAGCTATATCCCCTCCCCTGAGTCCCCCTATTTTTAAATAAACCTACCTGTCTAAGGGGACAATATCTAAAATACCTGCCGACTGAGAGGGATATCTATATACCTGCTGATTTAAGGGGGACCTTATAAAACCTAAAAATTAAAAAATTACTGAAATGGGAGGAATCTAAGATATTTTGCCCCAAATCCCCGGGGACGAGTTTTGGGCCCGGGGAGCAATCAGCATAAAGGGTGGGGACCGGATGGAAAAGAAAAGGAAAAATTAAAACGCCCGCAAAACAGAAAGACGCCTCCGGGAGTCACTAAATGTAACTGCAAAAAAACACATATAGTCTGCAGAGCCTAAATAAAACTAGTATCAAACCAAACATGGGGGCCCCTGTTTTGGGCATTGGGTATAGGGTTTTCAGAGCCGTGAAACCGGCTGAAAACACATGTGGGGGTCGCTTTGGGTCGGGGTTCTGGCAGGATTTTTTTAAATCCTTAAGTAGTAAAATTTGGGGTTTTGGGTTTTTTGAAAGATTTTTTAAAAAAACCCTTCGCCCCGGTAGTTTTGCTCCATGAAACTGGATTATTTAGTGACTGCGATTTTGAAAATGAAAATTTTGTCAGGGCTGATTTTCTTTGTCAGTGACTGCGAGGAGAGGGCCCGGGAGCAAATGTGGAATGTGCGAAAATAGTACAGGACCGGCCAGGGGGAGAGGAATTAGTGTGTGTGTGGGGGGGTTTTTTTTTTGAAGCGGGGGGGGGGGCGCCTTTGGGCGTATTTCCCCAAGGCCCCAAAAATCCCTTTGTCCCGGGCCCTGGGACAAATACCGCCTATAAACCAACCTAGGGGGGAATAAAACCTTCCTATGGGGGACATATTTGCCTCAACATACCTATGGGGGACCTTAAACCCGCCTATACCTTCCCATGGGGACATTAAAACTACTTATCCTGCCTATTAAATTTATTTTGGGATCCATTTTATTCTTTTAAAACTACCAGAATCCCTGCTTTTTCCACCCTAGGCTTATACCGAGCCAATAAGTTTTCCCAAATTTTTTGTGGCAAAGTAGGTGCCCCGGCTTAAATCCGGGGCGGCTTTTACCGAGTATATATGGAAATATCTCCCGATTGGGCCCGTCGCCCCAAACATTCCCGGAAAAAATGGTAAACTAATAAGGATACAATTTTACATGTTGGGGTTTTTCTATCTGAAATTCTATGTGTAAAACAATGGGGGAAAATTCCCGGTTTAAACCCAGAAAAACTGGGTTTAGGATTTTAACCTTTCAAGTGGGATTTGGGTGTTAATTTTGGTCCCTCTCAACGAACTAACCTTATCACTTTTTGCTGGACGGGAAACTGAGGAAATCACTCGAAAAAATTTGGGATGTCCATACTTTCTTTTCTGCACCATGTATTTGAATTCAGTGTTGAAAATCCCCACGTAATTAACCGGGCCCCAAAAAGTGCGGACTGGCCATTCAAAAAAATGGTATTTAATTATACGAGGAAAATTTTTAAAATGGAATCCAACCAGAATCGCAACCAAATTCCCCAAAAAAAAAGCTCAGCTTGAGAAGAGCAGAAGGAAAGAGTCCCGAAAAGCAGATGCGGGCCTTTCTGTTTTTCTGGGATACAGTGGGTTTTCAAAAATATTCCCACCTTTGGGAAATGTTTCCGTTTTTAAACATTTCAGCCACAACTTAAAAGTATTTTTTTGATATTTTAAGTGAAAGAGCAACACCAAAATAGCAAGTTAAAATTTTTAAGTGTAAAAGGGGAAGTTTACCCGGCATTTATTTTCGGGGCGTAATTATGCCCTGTAAATTACGCCGGGGCTTCGGGGAAATCCCCGGCGACTCCCACAGGGCGGAGGGCCCCCAGCCCCCCCATCCCCATAGACATTTAAATTTCAAACTGCGCGTATTCCTGCCCAGTAAAAGACATGTCACTTATCTCCCCTCGCACGTATTTTTTCTCTAAGATAACGGGATTACCATAATTTCCCGGGAAAGTATCTCGCCCCGTATTGATCGCATTTTTGCCGCAAAATACGGGGGCCCAAATATGCCCCCAATTTTTTTCCATTTTAAAAAAACCTAAAGCAAAGAAACCCCGCTTTTTTTTTTAATTTTTTT
>JAODAL010050657.1:0-27244 GCA_025379985.1 Phyllomedusa bahiana
ATATGAACTTAAAAAGGAAATTGCCCAATTAATAGTTTAAAGAAAACCAGCCCCAAAATAAATTTTCTTTAAACAGACTTGTGAAAAAAGTTTCCCACCGTGCGCTCTTGTTTGATACAAATTTGCAACCATCCTGAAGGAGGGTTTGCCATGTGGGATCCGGTGTTCAAGAGGGGGAAATATTTACTAAAAAGTGACGAAAACAGAAAAATTGTCGACTATATTGTGTTTTTAAACATTTTAGGATTTCTTATCCTGAGTTTTATTTTTAGAACTGTAGATAAATCCACTTTGTTGTCCACATTATTAAAACTCAAATATCCACCCTTTGGCTTGAAAACTCTCTGTCTTCCTAAGTCTTTTTTTTAAATCAATTTCTCCTAGCAAAAAGGGTCCGATTTATATGACATAAAAAAACAAAGGGCACAAAACTATCGGGGGCTTCTAAACATTTTAAAGAAAGTCATCAGAGCAACACAGAAAGGAAAGCCATTGAAAAAGTAAAATAAACCAATACGTGGTGGAGACTGGAGAAAATGTCTCCCCATTCGGAAGGGCTTATTGATTCTTACTTTAGATACAAGATTCCCTAAAGGGCTTAATTATAACTCAGCCCTTATGTAATTTATTTTAGGTCCGTTCACTTTTAAGCCATCTTACATCTAGATTTAGCTTGTAAATATATGCTCACAATTGAATGACCCTTTTTACCATTCTGTTTGGCCAAGAAGGAGTTAAAACACATATGTTAGCAGTGATTAGTCTCACTTCAGGATATATATTGAAGTTGTTTTTGCTATTTGTTTGTTACGATTAAGAGCAATGTGTTATGCTCGAAACGCGTAAACTATATAGCGTCTCTGATTTTATAATCATTATTTTATATGATCTTCAATAAAAGTGCGTTTTACTTTACATATCTTTTGACTGGAGCACGAGTGCTGGGATTAATCCATTTTTTGCACTTGCACCTGTGGGACCTCTACAGCCGGATGTCCATTTCTCCGTGCACCGTGTGTTGAGAGTCAGAACGCGGATCCTGTGCTGCCCGAGATCCCCGGTGAGCGTTTTTCTATTTTTTGTTGTTATTTGCATGAAAAGTCATTTTACCCCTATGAGAAAGGAGATGTGGTTGAGACGACAGCCAATGGGATGTTTTCAATGTGGCAAATGCAAATTCTGCAAATATATACTTAAATGTAAAGAGTTTTGCAGTGCATACACAGGAGAAAAATTTGAGATAAGGAATTTTATTAACTGTGTAACAACAGGTGTCATATATTTAGCCACCTGCCCTTGCCCCCCTAGATTATGTGGGAAAGACAAAAAGAGAACTACGGAGAAGAGTTGGGGAGCATATGGGGGATATCAAGTGGATAGCAGATACCCCCATAGCAAGACATATGCATTCCAGACACAATGGACGTATGGAATTGCTTCACTTCCGAGGGATTGATTTAGTTCGAAAACCTGAGAGAGGTGGAGATTGGGATCAATTAATTTTGCGGAAGGAATGCTTTTGGATTTACCGTTTGAACTGTATGAGTCCCAATGGCTTAAATGATGGTAACAATTTTTCATGTTTTCTAGAAACGTAATTTGCATTCGCGGGCCAGTCATGTTTTTATCTGTATATATTTACTCCTTATATTTTTGACCATTATAATATACTTTGAATTCTTTGAAATGAAAGCAGGCCGTTTGGACATACCAATTTTACTATGGGGGCCATCGCACAATACTTACAAATTTTTAGGATGGACTTACGTCATTTTATGAGGGTACTTTGTGACTTGGACAGCCATGATCTATCCTCACTACGGACGTCCGTCTTTCCCCCGCCCCTTTTGCCCCAGTCCTACGGATTTCACCTTTCTTTATATATACACTTTAAATCCTATCTCCTATATTGGATGTTTTTTGAAAAAAGCATTCCCGAAACGTCCTCCAAAAAACACCAAATTTTTTTTTGGCTTACTACTCCCACTGTAAATCACTGTTGTTTATGTCTCAGTATTTTTGGATTTTTTTTAAATACTTCTTCGCCAGGTAAAAAAAAAACCCTGTTATTTTGCATCAATTTGGGTTGTCCGGGTTTCTATTTGACTATATACGTATATTTCCACGTATAGCACCCACTTCCTATATTAATCCTATGGTGTGCATAACCTTCAATTTCTATTACTAATGATCTATTGTAAGGCTGCCTAGGTGGCTATCTATATATGCGGCCTATGCAGTCTCAGTTTTATATGTCCTTGTCAATGACAGGATTGGAGAGGCTATGATCAATGGCCCTTTCTTTTGTGGTTCTTTTATACATAAGCCACTGGGACATGGTGCTATTATAGGAATACACATTGAACTACGTATTTTGGATGCCCGAAAACCAGGTATTCATGTGTTCTGAGTTCTTCGGCGCTTGCATATTATTGTATGATACCTGGATCGCGCTTGCGCGAGGTGATAGCAGTTTGTTGTACCCTAGTTACCTGGATACCAGGCACGCATGCGCTCTCAGTTTGTTGTACCCTAGTTACCTGGATACCAGGCACGCATGTGCTCTCAGATCACCGGCGCTTCCATAATGCCGAACGGCGCTCACAAGATGCAGGCGCGTAGTGAAGTGATCTGCGCATGCGTTGGCCCGGCTGACATGCGCAGTGCGGTCGAGGGGACGCCGAGTGCACCGGACGTCTGCGAGATGTAAGTTATGGAGTATGGAGGGATGATTACCTAATGGTGTGTACTTTAACAGCTGCTGTGTATTAGCCAGGGTTTATTTGATTGGCTAGCTAGTTCATTACATTGTGCTATACAATTACCCGTATATGAAGTCTAATAATGGGCATACTTACAGTAATGGACTTCACTTTGTCCAAGACACCCCATTTGCTTTTGATACTTTAACCCTATGATGGGCCATTGTTGACTCTACCAGAGAACAGAAATACAATTCCTGCTGTAACGCGTCTAGTCTTTTCTTTTTAATTATGTCTAATTTTTGGCTCCTCTATCTCCCTTTGAGCTCTAGGGATAGATGAGGGGTCAGTTCAGGGTATACACGGGGTCGCTCTCTTCAGGGCGGGTGCTCCGTTTCATTAAGACTCAGGATTAGATTAAGAGAGACAGTAGGGTTTTATTTTTGTAACTTGAATCCATCACACTGTGACTGTATCCCTATATTGGATTTACCCTAGGTCTTCAATACACATCACTATCAGGTGGTGGTGAGTATGTAATGAGTGTCAATATATTTATAGTATGCTTATTTAAGTGAAGCTATTTTAAAAGTTTAAATTAAAAGTTATATTTTAAAGGGGATTTTTTCTTTAGTTTACAAAATAGTAATCAGTAAAATTCCAGTTTATTGGTTTACTTATAATGAATGCAGTGTTATATATAACAGCAGATCTATGGGGGTCGCAGCAGGTGGGAACTTTTTGATTAGCTTATTTTTAAGGAACTTATCAGAGGACTAATGTAGGGGCAGACTAAAGGTGTCTGTTAAGGGACTCACTGTGGGTTGTAATTCATAATTTGTGCTGGAGAAGGAAGAGTCAAACCAAACAGAAGTAGTTTTTAGTGTCTAGAGAATCCTTACAATTAAGGATTGTACAAAGTACAGAACCCCTTTATATCTACTACTGCTTGATAGTGGCTCTCTTTTCTGGACCAGAGACCTGATGGGAAAATGTGGCTGTTAACCAAAACAAAAAACTCTACAGATAAGCACTGTAGCAGCATCTTCTGGCGCAATCTAGTATTTTACTCAACACATTTGTATTGCATTCTTGTTGCAGTGTCTCATTAACACAGCACTTACAGCTGGAGAAATTTTAATTTCGGTTCATTTTTTTACTTAAATTTAATGCAAATTAGTTTTAAATAAGAAAGGGCTCCCGGGTTCCCATCAGGGTGACACTTTAGGATTAGCTTATTTTTACGCGATTTTTTAGAGTACTAATTTATGGTTAGACTAAAGGCATCTGGTAAAGGATTCACTTTGGTTTCTTATTCATAAAGCACACTGAAGAGCACTGAAGAGCCAAAACACACAGAAGTAAGTTTCAGTCTCCAGAGAATTCTAACACGGAGGGATTGTACGAAGTGAAGAAGACTTTTAAGTCTATCACTGTTTGTTAGCGGCTCTCTTTTCTGGATCATAAAAGAGGACCTGAGCAAAGGAGACCTGATGGGAAAACCCTTTTAATGTGGCTGTTAACCAAAGGGGAAAACTCTACAAATAAACACTATAGCAGCATCTTCTGGCGCAATATAATATTTTACTCACCGCGATTATAAATTTGTATTGTGCTCTCGCCGCAGTGTCTCATTCACGAAGCACTTACAGTTGGAGAATTAGTAATATTCCAGTTTATTCTTTTACTTATAATAACTTCAAGGTTGTTCCAAAAATATATAACATCAGATCACTGGGGGTCCCAAGAGGATGACACTTTTTGATAAGCTTATTTTTAAAGTACTTTTTAGAGTACTAATTTAGGGTCTGGCTAAAGGTGTCTGGTAAAAGATCCACTTTGGGTTAGAATCCATAATGTGTGCTGTAGAAGGAGGAATCAAACTAAACAGAAGTAGTTTTCAGTATCCAGAAAATTTTATAATTAGGGATTGTACTTATTTTCAAATGACTTATCAGAATCACCTACATTTAATGGTATAACCTAAAGCGGAGCATCTGGTAAAGCGATCTCTCACTTTACGCGGCGGTTTACTCTTCACTTACAATACAAAGCACACACGCGTAAAAGCGAGCCACTGCGAAGAGCCAAAACAACACAGAAGTAGTCTCTCAGCTCTCGCAATATAATTTCACATAACCACGGAGGATTGTACTAACATGAAAGAAACTCACTTTATGTCTATCATGTTTCTTAGCGCGTCTCTCTCTTTCTGGATCATAAAGACAAAAAAAGAGGACCACTGGACAGGCAAAAGAATACACACCTAGATCGAAGCAAAAATCACCTTTTAATTCGGTAGCTGACTTCGGCGGGGTCCCCAGAAGGGTGACACTTTTTGACTAGCTTATTTTTAATGGACTTTTTCGACGTGACTCTCATACATTTACAGGGCTGCGCTCAAAGGTGTCTGATAAAAAGATTCCAACTGTGGTTAAGAATCCATAAATGTGTGACTGAGTACGAACAGGAGGAATCAAACTAAACATCAGACAAGTCTAGTTTCTCTCAGATATCCAGGAATTTTTTTTTTTCACAATCACCAGGGCCTTAATCTTATCCTTTTTAACAGATATTACTTTATCAGAGATTAGACTAAAGGCATCTGGTAAAGGATTACACTCCTGGTTTTTTCATTATTCATAGCACACCGGAAGTAGAAGAGCCAAAACACACCCACAATGTTCCGTGTTTCAGTCCCACCAGAGCATTCTAAAACCGTACAGGGACATTGTATGAAGAAGAACTTTCGTTTTAAGCAGCACTCTTCTATTCTGGCGCATTACAATAAGAGGACAACCTGATGGGAAAAACCCTTCATTTGACTCTGTGCTCGGACTGGTTAACCAACAAGGGGGACAAAACTCTAACCAATACACAACACTCACATCAGAACACTCACATCTACTCTAATCATTACTGCAGCGCGACAACATATAAATAACTTTTAACTACACCGCGAGATAACAATTTGATACATTGTAAAATGCTCGACCGCACAAGTGTCCACTTCATACCACAGCAACATTACAGCTGGGCGCGAACAATAGTAACATATCACACGTTTTCATTCTGCATATCTATTACTATCACAAATATAAATAACTGCGAGGACATAAAACTAGAACACATATACAATAAACAATATCCAATATTACAACAATGAAAGCGACCTTCTACAGCAGCATTAGAAGCTATTAGTCCTTATAAATGACAACACGACGATAGCTTCTAATATTCAGCTTAGAGGCTTCTATAAACCCGGCAGCGGAGCCGATCTATAAAAAACACATTGAGGGAATTAGAGCAAATATTTATCAGGCGTCCACGTGCCATTCAGCATTTTAATTACACGGCAGTTCTATTTATTTCAATTTTTTTTTTTACTTTTTTAAGCTAAAATAAAACATGCAAACAATATTTAAAATGCAAAATTAAAAAGCGTTGTGACATTACGCTAACTGGGATTTGGTGGAAATAAGCCGCGTTATCACAGACTGTTCGACTCATTTATACCCGCTAAATGCTTCAATGTGCAAGTTGTTGACTATCACCGACAGGCGCCTTGTTCTTCTGATAACAGAAAGGTAAGTGGGGAAATGTTCTCTTTTTTTTTTTGCCCTGATGAAAATTACCTGTTTTAATGGCCACTTCTGGCAAAATGCAAAAATCAACAAGGACACACATGCCGTTTGAGAATCATACAAACATTTCCATACCCGCAGCGCGAGGACAAATGAACTCGCTTTACCCAAAAAATCTGTAAAATACAGATTTCACACACTTTACACTTACATCACAGGGCAATTAGGGTCTTCTCTCTAATGTGCAGCACTTTCGGGCGGACTATTACTCCATTCTACACTAATTTACACTCTAAAAACCATAGAAAGCAGGACTGTCCCTATCCCTGTACACACAATGTATTTTCTGCTTGCAGTGTAAACTCTCGGTTATTCTTATTCTTGCATTATTATTATTGTAATATGGCTTAAAGAACCACGGTGTTAAGGAAACTTAAAGTGTAATGTTTTAAACCAAGTCACGTGTGTGAGGGGCAGTGCTATTCCTGACCATCATGTAAATTGTATTTGTATTTCACCAGTTGTCCTCTTCCAGGTTCCCTCTCTTAAGGGTGAAGACTAACTGCTATAATGTCTCCCATACACATCACACACAATATATATCTATAGCAGCAGCATGGAGAACATTATAGAGCAGTACTGAGCAGTGTAGCTGTGACTCCAGCACTGCGGGAGATATAACACTTACTAGAAGCAGCAGCAAGGAGGACACTACAGAGCAGTACTGAGCAGTGTAGCTGTGACTCCAGCCCTGGAGGAGATATAACGCTTACTAGAAGTAGCAGCATGAGGACCATTATACAGAGACACGTAACATGACCAGTATAGTAGCCTGTGACTCCAGACAACACTGCGAGGTGGAGATATAACACTCTCAACTAGAAGTAGCACACACACAGGACTGGCGAAGGACAATCCTAGAGCAGTAAACTGAGCAGTGGTAGCTGTGCAACTCCAGCAACTGGGGGGACACATATGAACACTATACTACGAAAGCACAGCACAGCATGCAGTGAACACATTATAAGAGCCAGATACTGAGCAGTGTAGCTTTGACTCCAGCACTGGGGGAATATAACCATTACTAAAAGCAGCAGCATGGAGGAAATTATAGAGCAGTACTGAGCAGTGTAGCTGTGACTCCAGCACTGGGCAGAGATATAACACTTACTATAAGCCGCATCCAGGAGAGACCGTTATAGAGCAGTACTGAGCAGTGTACTGTGACTTCAGCACTGGGGTGAATATAACACTTACTAAAAGCCGCATCATGAGGACCGTTTATAGAGGCAGTACTTGAGCAGTTGGTGACTGTGACTCCAGCATTGGGGTAGATATAAACACTTACTAGAAGCAGCAGCATGGAGGACTTAAAGAGCAGTACTGACAGTGTAGCTGTGACTCCAGCACTGGGGTAGATATAACACTTACTAGAAGCAGCATGGATGACATTATAGAGCAGTACTGAGCAGTGTAGCTGTGACTCCAGCACTGGGGGAGATATAACACTTACTAGAACAGCAGCATGGAGGACATTATAGAGCAGCACTGAGCAGTTAAGCTGTGACTCCAGCACTGGGGAAGCTATAGCTCTTACTAGAAGCATCATGCATGGAAGGACATTTATAAAGAGCAGTACTCTGAGCTTGTAGGCCTGTGACTCCAGCACTGGGGATATAACACTTTACTAGAAGCAAGCAGCAGCATGGAGGACCATTTATAGAGCATACAGAAGCCTGTAGCTGTTGACTCCCAGAACTCGGGTGAGATAAAAATACTGAGAAAGAAACTTTAAGCAGCATCTGTATCCTTTTTTGCCTCTGTCTCGCTCTTCACTTCCCTCCTCCTCCCCCTTCTGTCTCCATAGACTTCCATGGGCAGCTGTAATGTGATTGATATAAAAAAAAAATCAAATAAAATTAATCAGGCAAAGTATATGGGACATATTAAGGTTTTTCAAAATATCTACCAATGTTCAAGGATTGGGAGTCACTGTAGAGATTAGTCCCTCCCTGCTTCTTACTGTTACTTTGTCTTGCTACAGCAGCACATCTTCCATCTTCTGCCTTTCTGCTCTGATTCTGCAGCATCATTTGGAGGCCAAGACAACTCTACCCATAGCTGAGGTCGGTCCTGGGAGCCTTTTTGAAGGGAGTTGTCCTGCCGCGCTTTGCATGTGATGTGCGTTCCTTCCCTGGCTCATGTCTCCATGCATTAGCTATTGATTACTGTATTTGATCCTGATTCTGACTTTGGCTTTGTTCCTGACCTTGCTGTTGTCTTGTTCTTCGATTGCCGCGTACCTGTAAGTCTATTTCTGGTTCTGACTCCTGACCTCCTTATTGACTGCACTCCCATCTCATCCTCTGACTGCTCTCCGGGGCTGCAGTCCCTACAATACTATTGCTGCATCAGTGCTATTGCTATTGCCACTAATCTGGGCACCAGGAACTGAGGAAATACACGACAAGAAATGGATGTCAAAGCTTTCGCCGTTTTTCACGCCATCCCATTGACTTAATAGTAAATGTTCGCCGTTTTCTGAGTGAAATACGGGGAATTATTGAACATGTTCTAAGTTTTTGGATAAAACTACGGTTTTTAATCCCGACCCCAGAAATCTGAGTCGTGTAGGCAACAATTTGGATTTTCTATTTAGGTCTATGGGGATAGTTTTTTTGACCGTTTTGAAAAATCCAAATCCACGTGGAGTTCCCTGCCGTAGTCGGACCCTCACTTGGGCTAATATGTTACTCCCATTTACAGGAGAAATCGCCAGAAAAAAATGTGCTGCAAAATGTCCTTCAGGGATCTGTTTCTTACCTTATATATGGAAAATAAAATCTAAAAAAAACCACACAAAAATAGGATATTAATAAAATAGACCCAAAACCGCAGCTTTCAGCCCCGCCGCTGACAACCCTAATCATTTCACCTATGCTCAATTACAGATCTTATTTTAGTTTTACTTTTGCTGTAAAAAAATAAATAAAAACTTTAACATTTTTTTCCTTGCCAAAAAAATAAAAATAAATAATAAGTTTTTCTCCCCCTAGGACACATGAGGCCAGCAGATTATTACTCCCAGGACATATGATGCCTGCAGATTATTACCCCCAGGACATATGATGCTGCAGATTATTACCCCCAGGACATATGATGCTGCAGATTATTACCCCCAGGATATATGATGCTGCAGATTATTACCCCCAGGACATATGATGCTGCAGATTATTACCCCCAGGACATATGATGCTGCAGATTATTACCCCCAGGACATATGATGCTGCAGATTATTACCCCAGGATATATGATGCTGCAGATTATTACCCCCAGGACATATGATGCTGCAGATTATTACCCCCTAGGACATATGATGCTGCAGATTATTTCTACCCAGATGCAGAACCTTACATTTATCCACATTGAACCCCATTTGCCAAGTGGATGCCCAAGCACTCAGTGTGTCCAGGTCTGCTTGCAATTTATGAGCATCTTCCATAGATTGCACTACCCTGCATAGCTTGGTGTCATCTGCAAAAATAGAAACCGTGCTATTAATCCCCTCCATATATATATATATATAATATATATATGTATTAAGAAATACATTGAAATAGATACAAGTACCGTAGCGTCCAACCTATAACCCGACAGTGTGGACCCAGAGGAAGGAGAAACTCCCCCGGCGGTGGGGACCTGTAACGGTCTGCAGTAGTGGATCCGCTGGACCGCCACAAGCAATGGTGGAAGCCACGCCAGGGAGCGGAATCTAAGTAGCCCCCGGAATTCACCAGAGCCCGCCGCAAAGCGGGATGGACTTGCTGCGGCAGGAGTCTACCAGGTCGCTTCCACTGACGTGACTTGCATGCGGTGGCGGCCAAGGGTAGGCGGTACAGAATCGGCAGTCAGGCTCGTAGTCGGGGACAGGCAGAAGGTCAGGGCAGGCGGCTCAGGTTCGTGGTCGATAAACGTAGGCAAGAAGGTTCGGTACACGGTAATCACGACTAGGCTTCTGGAACGCTTTCTTGATAGGCAATGAGCACTAAAGATCCGGCAAGGCTGCCAGGAAGAGGAAGGCTTAAATAGGGACAGTGCTCAGCAATAGCCAATTACCGGTGCACTGGCCCTTTAATTCCAACACTGTCGGCGCGCGCGCCCTAGGGGGCGGGGCCGCGAGCGCCGGGGGACAGAGACTGACGGAGCAGGAGCGTGGCTGGGTAAGTGGACTTGGGCACTGGCAGGAGAGCGAGTGGACCCCCGACCCGACGTGTGGGACGGGGCGCCGCTTGGCTTCGGGGCATGGATGCGCCCGCGACCCGGGACGAGGGTTGCAGGGGCATCCGTGACAGTACCGTTTGTCCCACACAAGAGGCAGAATTCCTTCCTGACACCCAAATCCTTCTGGAGGTCTTTTAATGGATCCAGACAAGGTCTGCACGGACCTGAGCTGGTTGCAGTCTGTTGGTTTGTAACGCAGTATATGGATGGATTGTGGACGGCATTCAACTCTAGACGGCCAAGTAGTGAAGAAAGCACGCCCTGTATTCCAGCATTGGGTGAAACCAATAACATCGTGACAACAAAAGAGAGTGACAAACTGACGTGTTTCAGGCAGTCAAGTGCCCCTAGTCATAGTAAACCCTTAACGTTCTCCCACTATTTTGTGACAGCAGGAAGATCGCGTTCTATGTCGGCAACGACACCAAAATACATCACTGCCCACATAAGGGGTTTGCGGCTCCCAGAGTTGTGAAGTATAGCTCCAGTCCTAGAGCAGTCTCTCTGAATAGCAGGGAACAGAGGAAGCCTCTGATCCCGGCCATTTAAATCTTTGATAGCCACAGTCTGTAACCCCAGTATGATCAAAGGGGATTCCCCTGCTCCATCGGGTGAATGGGAATCCTGGTGACCTGATGGAGTCTGAGGAATGTCTGTACAGTCAGCTCTGGGGACCTAGAGTAGCCCCAGGACTGTCTGTATAGTAAGTCTGCTGTCAGGGCACGCTGTACGTTACCCTGACAGCAGCCTGTGTCATACTGAGACAGATTGTAATGTATTAGCACACAGGAGTATACAGGAGAATACTAATAAAATATTATGTGTAAAAAAGGAAGTGTGCAATAGTTATCCCTTAGAGCAGTTCTTATCTCTTTCTTGGGCACACAAGCTTCCCTAAGTTAACGACCGCCTCTCTCTCTCTGTCTTATCAGCAGCATAGGAGCTTGCTTTTGTTTCTTACTGACAAACTTTAAGTCTTAAGAGCTTTGTAGCTCTGCTGCTAAAACATCTTTATCACCAATGTCCCACTAACAGGCTCAGCTGAAAATGTCAGTCACTGCTGTAGAACCTCCCACAGCCTGAACAGGAAGTGGGAGCTTGAAAATGTGAAACCACCCACAGCCTGAACAGGAAGTGGGAGCTTGAAGCTGAGGGAGGTTGAGAGAAAATCCCATGTTGGAAAACTGGTCGAAGACCAGTGGCACAGAGTGATAGTAATATCTTCTGTTTCCATATAGATCAGTACATCTTTGAATTCATGATGCCATCAATGAAATGTAGGTCACGACACCAGCAGCACTCACGCAGCCCCATGTAAGGAACCTGCCACCACCATGTTTCTTTGTAGGCACTATGCATTTTTCTTTGTACTCCTCAGCTTTGCAAAGCCATACAGTTTTGAAGACTAAGTTATCCCAAGATAAAAGTTTTTGGAACTGATGGTTCAAAATCTGTATGGGCCCCAGGTATACACCGTTCTATGAAGATATAGGGCACCATGTATGAACGTTGGTACTGACAGGGTAGTTCTAAATCGCTTTAAGGCAGTGTAGAGTCAATACCAAAATTCTGGCCCAGGCACCACCTTTACCCTGGTCTGTTCTTCTGCAGGTCATACATACAGGGCAGTGTAGAGCCAATACCACAAGTCTGGCTCAGGCACCACCTTTACCCTGGTCTGGTCTGTTCTTCTGCAGGTCATACATACAGGGCAGTGTAGAGCCAATACCACAAGTCTGGCTCAGGCACCACCTTTACCTTGGTCTGTTCTTCTGCAGGTCATACATACAGGGCAGTGTAGAGCCAATACCACAAGTCTGGCTCAGGCACCACCTTTACCCTGGTCTGTTCTTCTGCAGGTCACACATACAGGGCAGTGTAGAGCCAATACCACAAGTCTGGCTCAGGCACCACCTTTACCCTGGTCTGTTCTTCTGCAGGTCATACATACAGGGCAGTGTAGAGCCAATACCACAAGTCTGGCTCAGGCACCACCTTTACCCTGGTCTGGCTGTTCTTCTGCAGGTCATACATACAGGGCAGTGTAGAGGCAATACCACAAGTCTGGCTCAGGCACCACCTTTACCCTGGTCTGTTCTTCTGCAGGTCATACATACAGGCAGTATAGAGCCAATACCACAAGTCTGGCTCAGTCATCACCTTTACCCTGGTCTGGCTGTTCGTCTGCAGGTCATACATACACGGCAGTGTAGAGCCAATACCACAAGTCTGGCTCAGGCACCTCCTTTACCCTGGTCTGGCTGTTCTTCTGCAGGTCACACATACAGGGCAGTGTAGAGCCAATACCACAAGTCTGGCTCAGGCACCACCTTTACCCTGGTCTGTTCTTCTGCAGGTCATACATACAAGGCAGTGTAGAGCTAATACCACAAGTCTGGCTCAGGCACCACCTTTACCCTGGTCTGTTCTTCTGCAGGTCATACATCCAGGGCGGTGTAGAGCCAATACCACAAGTCTGGCTCAGGCACCACCTGTACCCTGGTCTGTTGTTCTGCAGGGCATACATACAAGGCAGTGTAGAGCTAATACCACAAGTCTGGCTCAGGCACCACCTTTACCCTGGTCTGTTCCTCTGCAGGTCATACATTCAGGGCAGTGTAGAGTCAATACCACAAATCTAGCTCAGGCACCACCTTTACCCTGGTCTGTTCTTCTGCAGGTCATACATACAGGGCAGTGTAGAGCCAATACCACAAGTCTGGTCAGGCACACTTTACCTGGTGTTCTGAGGTCACTAGGCGTTTGACCATACCAAGTTGGTAGACACTTTCCTGGTCTGTTCTTCTGCAGTTCATACATACAGGGCAGTGTAGAGCCAATACCACAAGTCTGGCTCAGGCACCACCTTTACCCTGGTCTGTTCTTCTGCAGGTCATACATACAGGGCAGTGTAGAGCCAATACCACAAGTCTGGCTCAGGCACCACCTTTACTCTGGTCTGTTCTTCTGCAGGTCATACATACAGGGCAGTGTAGAGCCAATACCACAAGTCTGGCTCAGGCACCACCTTTACCCTGGTCTGGCTGTTCTTCTGCAGGTCATACATACAGGGCAGTATGTATGACCTGCAGGTTTGGTGTCAAAGAATCATAAATGTGACTAATTCTATGAATGTGGTACGACGTCCCCAGAACACCCTGAATCTTTGGTAGATAAAAAAGTGTCTTTGGCGCATTACTAAGGGACTTATTGCACCAAAATTTGTAGCGCACTTGTTCATTCTTTTTCGCTCAAAGTACAATAGGAAACTAATGCAGCCCCATTCGTACATGTCGCCCATAGTGTCAAAGGTATCAAATGTTCTAGGAAGGTCGTCCACCCTATAGTTCTTTCTAGCTGGACGGTATGTAAGAATGAAGAAGGAAGACAATCACCCAGTGTGCTTGCAAAAGGTTAAAAGGATTCTCCCATCAGGCTGTTTTACAAAGCCTAGTATTTTCTATGACCTCCATGATTTTTAAGGACAGCACCAGATTTTCGAGGCCTGGAATGAAGTTGGTGAATATTGCAACTGCTATCTTTTTCCATTCAAGAAGGACCTGTTCTGGAGCCTGGATGAAGAGGTCGCTCCCATCCAGCATCCAGGCTCTAGAAGAGGGGATTATCCATCTAGCCTCCAGGCTCTAGAAGACACCACTATTCATCCAGGCTCTAGAAGAGGTCGCTCTCCATCTAAGATCCAGACTCAAAAAGATGTTGCTCTCTCTCCAGGCTCTATAAGAGTTGGTTCTCCATTCACCATCCAGGCTCTGGAAGAGATCGCTCTCCATCCAGCTTGCAGGCTCTAGAGGAAGTTGCTCTCTGTCCCAGATCCAGGCTCTAAAAGAGGTCAGTATCCATTAAGGCTCTAGAATAGGTTGCTCTCTATCCAAACTCTAGAAGACGTTACTCTCCATCCAGCATTCAAGTTCTAGGAGATGTTAATCCCCATTCAGCATCCAGGTTCTAGAAAAGGTCCCTCTTCATTCAAGCTCTTGAAGAGGTTATTCTCCATACAGGTTCTAGAATGGGTGACTCTACATCCAGCATCCAGGTTCTAGAAGAGGTCACACTCCATCCAGGCACTAGATGGGTTGGGTCTCCACCCAGCATCCAGGTTCTAGAATGGGTGGCTCTCCATTCCAGAATCCAGGTTCTAGAAGTGGTCACATTCCATCCAGGCACTAGAAGGGTTGGTACGCCATCCAGCATCCCATTTCTAGAAGAGGTCACTCTCCATCCAAGCCTTAGAAGGGTTATCTCTCCATCCATCATCCAGGATCTAGAACAGGTGGCTCTCCATCCAGGTTATAGGAGGGATCGCTCTCCATCCAGGATCTAGAATGGGTGGCTCTCCATCCATTTTATAGAAGGGCTCGCTCTCCATCCAGGATCTAGAACGGGTGGCTCTCCATCCATTTTATAGAAGGGCTCGCTCTCCATCCAGGATCTAGAACAGGTGGCTCTCCATCCAAATTCCAGAAACAGTCATTCTTGAAGAATGGAAAACATAGATGTTGCAATATCCACCTGTTCATTTTGATTTAAAAGTCATGAAGGTCATACAAATACTAGTAGGGGTAGCAGAGGTGCAGTGACATCTGTCTGCTCCGGGGATCCATTTGGTCACTTTGGCTGCGAGCTGCTCCCCTTTAGCTCCTGCGCTCAACTCTCACATCAATGGCATTTCATTTGTCCTCTCACAATACTTTCACCACAGCAGCTGCCAAAAGAAATGCTGCCACCGCTGACCTGAAAGCCGACAATCCTCCCATCTCTGATCAATCACAGCAATGAGCAACCTGTGTGCAGACAGCCTATCTACACTTTATATCCTCACCAAGCCAATGCACCACAGAAGACCTCCTTCATGAGCTACTCGCTGCCGACGCTGAAAGTAGGAAGTGGTCATAATAATGTGACTCAATTGCGTACATCTCATGTCTGGTATTGGCCGATGGCGGCTATCTGTATGTCAGCCCCGTGGTTTTTGACGGTTGCCATATTTAGTCGCCCATTGGGCAGTGGTTGTGTGCAGTCGTCATCTTATTGGGTTCAGACCCTTGTTGGCTTGGCTGACGGTGGACTATCTCTACAGATGGGACCGATGGTCACCCTATTTTAGCACACCTCTTGCAGTCCCCATTGTGGGCCCGGCCGTTGGCTGTGGGACCAGGATGTGATTTGCCCCAATTTCTTCGGGGTCTCCGCCTGTGATATGGAGAAGGCGACACGTCTTGCGTCTCTCCGGAGGCTGCAGCGGATGTGAGAGCCGAGGGCGATGACTGCAGGAGATGTTGTGATGTTGCGGAGTCGCATTGATGCTTTCTAAATTGTTTTGCAGCACTTAAACTGTAACAACATAAAGCAGAAAAGAAAACACGGAACAATCGTCTTGTCACATCCACGGAGTCGATAAAATATGTATCATCTGCAAATAAGGCTTTGGAGTGAACAAGTGCAAGCATCGGAGTCTCTTCTTACAAAACGTGTGTGCATAGTGCGAGGGGATCCACCTATTGGGGGATGGTAGAGGTGAGGGGCAGGTTCTCCTTCTGCAGGTAGAGGACACTTCTTGTCCACATGGCTGACCCAGTGTAATGAGCCGTATTGTTCTATCCTCCCGATCATGTGATTATAAGACCTCTTTATGGACAATGATAGAAGAGGCTGCAAAAAGTATGGAAATCTCTGTATAGATACACGTCCAAAACTAGGGGGTGATACACAATACAGTGCCAGAGTGATGTCATAGAGGGCTCCAGACTATAGATCCAAACTGCTGTTAGAGGGGGGTCCAGACTATACAGCCAAAGACTGGGTGTTAAGGGGGCCAGAAAATATACAGCCCGATGCTGTTATAGGGGTCCAGACATACACCAGACTGCTGTTATAGGGGGTCCAGATATACACCCAAAACTGCGTTATAGGAGGCTCCAGACCCTTTCACCCAGACTGCTGTATAGAGGGCTCCAGACTATACAGCCCAAATGCTTATAGGGACTCCAGACTAACAGCCGACCTGCTGTATAGGAGGCTCCAGACTTACCCCAACTGCTGTTATAGGGCTCCGACTATACCCCCCAGACTGCTGTTATTGGGGCTCCAGACTATACACCCCAGACTGCTGTTATAGGGGCCAGACTATACAGCAGACTGCTGTTATAGGGGGCTCCAGACTATCAGCCCGACTGCTGTTATAGGGCTCCCAGACTATACACCCAGACTGCTGTTAAAGGGGCTCCCCAAATTACATTCGACTGCTGTTATAGGGCTCCGACTTCAGCCGACTGCCTGTATAGGGAGCTCCAGATTTTACGCCGACTGCTGTTATAGGGGGCCCCCAGACTAACAGCCAGACTGCTGTTTAGAGGGCTTCAGACTATACACCCAGACTGCTGTTAAGAGGCCCCACATACAGCCAGACGCTGTTATGGGGCTCCAGACTTTTACAGCCGACTGCTGTTTAGGGGGCTCCAGACTATACACCCAGACTGCGGGATTGGGCTCCAGCTATCACCCAGACTGCTGTTAAAGGAGGTTTACAAACTATACAAACCCCGACGGCCCGTTATGGGCTCCAACTATACCCGCCAGACTGCTGTTATAGGGGGGCTCCAGACTATACACCCAGAATGCTGTTATACAGGGCTCCAGACTATACACCCAGACTGCTGTTATAGGGACTCCAGACTAACATCAGCTGCTGTTATAGGGCTTTCCCGCTACAGCCAGACTGCTGTTATAGGGGCTCCAGGGTTATCGCCAGACTGCTGTTATAGGGGCTTTCCCGACTATACAGCCGCTGCTGTTAAGGAGGCTCAGACAACCCCAAGCTGTTTATAGAGGCTCCAGATAACACCCAACTGCTGTTTATTTGGCTCCGACTATTTCAACCAGAATGCTGTTAAGGGGGCTCCAGGGCTATACGCCAGACTGCTGTTATAGGGGGCTCCAGACTAACAGCCAGACTGCTGTTATAGGAGGCTCCAGACTAAAACCCGACTGCTGTTATAGGGCTCCCCGACTACACCCAGATGCTGTTTAGGGGCTCCAGTATACATTCAGACTGCATGATAGGGGCTCCAGACTATACAGCCGACTGCCTGTTATAGGGGGCTCCGACCTTATACCCGACTGCTGTTTAAGGGAGGCTCCAGACCCATACACCAAAACTGCTGTTATAGGAGGGTCCAACTATACACCAAGACTGCGTTATAGGGCTCCAAAACTAAACACTTAGACTGCGTTATAGGGGGCTCCAGACTATACACCCAGACTGATGTTATAGGTGGCTCCAGACAATACAACCCAGACTGTGTTATAGGGGGCTCCCGACTATCATCAGCTGCTGTTATAGGGGCTCCAACTATACAGCCAGACTGCCTGTTTTTAGGGGGCTCCAGACTATACATTCAGACTGCTGTTATAGGGGGCTCCAGACTATACATCAGACTGCTGTTATAGGGGGCTTCCCCAGACTTATAAAATTCCAGACTGCTGTTATGGGGCTCCAGACTATACATTCAGACTGCTGTTTTAGGGGGCTCCAGAAATCACCAGACTGCTGTTATGGGGCTCTAGACCCATACAGCCAGACTGCTGTTTTTAGGGGGGCTCCAGACTATACAGCCAGACTGCTGTTATAGGAGGGCTCCAGACTATACCCACAGACTGCTGTTATAGGGGCTCCAGACTATACACCCTGATTGATGTTATAGGGGGCTCCAGACTATACACAACGATGCTATTGTAGGGGGGCTCCAGACTATTTAAACCAGGACTCGTTATAGGGGCTCCCAAATAAACAGCCAGACTGCTGTTATAGGGGGCCAGACTATACAGCAAGACTGCTGTTATTGGGGCTCCAGACTTAGATCCAAACCCTTTTGTTTAAGGGGGTCCAGACTTTTACATCCTGACTGCTGTTATAGGGGGCTCCAGACTATACACCCAGACTGCTATGTAGGGGGCTCCAGACCCATACGCCCGAACCAGACTGCGTTATAGGGGCTCCAGACTAAACACCAGACTGCTGTTATAGGGGCTCCAGACTATACAGTCAGACTGCTGTTATAGGGGGCTCCAAACTATACAGCCAGACTGATGATAGAGGGAGGCTCAAGACTATACAGCAAGACTGCTGTTATAGGAGGGCTCCAGACTATACACCCAGACTGTGTTTATAGGGCTCCAGACTATACAAAGACTGCTGTTATAGGGGGTTTTCCCGACTATACAACCAGACTGCTGTTATAGGGGGTTCCAGACCATACATCCAGACTGCTGTTTTAGTGGGCTCCAGACTATACAGCCAGACTGCTGTTATAGGGGGGCTCCAGACTATACCCTTTGACTGGTGTTATAGGGGGCTCCAGACTAATTACATCCAGATGCTGTTTTTGGGGCTCCAGACTATACACCAGACTGCTGTTATAGGGGGGCTCCAGACTATACAGCCAGACTGTTGTTATAGGGGCTCCAGACTATACACCCAGACTGCTGTTATAGGGGCTCCAGACTATACACCCAGACTGCTACTGTAGGAGGGCTCCAGACTATACAGCCAGACTGCTGTTATAGGGGGCTCCAGACCCAAACAGCCAGACTGCTGTTATAGGGGCTCCAGACTATACACCCAGACTGCTGTTATAGGGGCTCCAGACTATAAACCCACACTGCTGATATAGCGAGATCCAGACACAATACACAGACTGCTGTTATAGGGGGCTCCAGATATTCACCAGACTGCTTTGTAGGAGGTCTCCGAAATATACAGCCAGACTGCTGTTATAGGGGGCTCCACTAAAAAAGCCAGACTGCGTTATAGGGGGCTCCAGACTATAAGATCCAAACTGCTGTTATAGGGGGGTCCAGGGCTATACATCCAGACTGCTGTTATAGGGGCTCCAGACTATACAGCCAGACTGCTGTTATAGGGGGCCCCCCAGACTTAACTCACAGACTGCTGTTTTAGGGGCTCCAGGACTAAAACAGCCAGACTGCTGTTATAGGGGGCTCCAGACTAAACAGCCAGACTGCTTTTTTAGGGGGCGCCAGACTAACAGCCCAGACTGCTGTTTTTTGGGGGCTCCAGACCCATACAGCCAGACTGCTGTTATAGGGGGCTCCAGACTATACACACAGACTGCTGTTAGTGGGGCTCCAGACTATACATCCAGACTGCTGTTATAGGGGGATCCAGACTATACACCAGACTGCTGTTATAGGGGCTCCAGACTATACACACAAGGGTGCTGTTATAGGAGCGGTTTCCCAGACTTAAAAGCCAGACTGCTGTTATAGGGGGCTCCAGACTAAACAGCCAGACTGCTGTTATAGGGGGCTCCAGACTATACAGCCAGACTGCTGTATAGGGGGGGTCCCGACTATACAGGGCCCGACTGGGTACAAACATCACGGCACACTAAGACTAAATAGGAACCTCATAGGTATATAGGAATATTGGAAAAAGCATTACTGCTAAGGAAAAATGAAAAACCTGGGACTCTTGTTTTACAGTATTTGATCAAAGATTGTATTAAGCTCACCTCCCAAAAGTAGGGGATTCCCAAGCAGTGAGTCCTCACTAAATTGTTACCTCACAGCGTCAAATCCAGACTGCAGCTCAGGGTATGTAGGAACTAGCAAATTTAACTATCCTGCCACTGGTTTTAAAGAGGCAGCTTTTGCAACAAGCCAATAGATGCCATCTCAATTTAACACAAAACATACGTTTTTGGGTCTGCACATAATAAAATATTGTGAAAAACCACAAAACCATATGCCACTGAAAAGGCATGACCCTTGCAGCGCTGATGCGCTCTAAGGCCAACCCACCACCCCCCCGGTCTTAACCCTTCCTCGTGCCCCCCCTTGAAATGAGCACTTTCCCAAAAGGGTTTGGGATTAAAATTCCACAGCAGCCGTTTTATTAAAAAAACAAATAAATAAATTGCCATAAAAAATAAAAACATAAACTCTACCATATATATATTTATTATGTATATATGCAACCCCAAAAAACCCCCCCCTACCATTATATATATATATATATATACCTCAACATAAATTATTACATACATATACCCATAAACTGTAAACTTTAATCCGGGGAACAACCAAAGTGGGGCGGGCCCTTGGAACCAACCAACCTACGCCCTGGCGCGAAATCCCGAAGGGAACCAAAACACCACTTACCCCCACCGTACTCCACTGGCTCGGGGTCCAAAAGCCATACAAGATGGCTTCCCCATTTGGCCTGCAGGTTCCAGCCTGCAGACCCCCACCACCTTTTGCCAGGTCGATTCACCATTCTCAAAATAGGAGGGAATCATACCCCAATGACTCCCTCACCGTATCTCCTCGTCCAATTCCCCAAAACCCCCGCCCCACCACGAGATCCCATAAACCTCATGCATCGGCCCCCACCACCTAGGCTCTCTCAACCTTTTTGAAGGCCCAGCGCCCAAAATCCAGCCGACAGCCCAGATGGCCCCCATAAAACCTCCAGAAATTGTCACCCTTTCCTCCAACCAATTAAAAACAGCCCCCATTCTAGCCACAAACTTTGCCACCGACCTATTCACCTTAACCCCTGGCCTTTTTTCACCCTCTCCCCCAACGAGCACCTCCCCAATAGCCAAAACCCGTATCCGCCCCAGACAATAACCCATCCCCGGAAAGGACCTCCATAATCGCAGCAAATCGTATTTAATTCCGCACAATTCCCTGAAAGTCAAGCCCCCAAATCATTGCCCCTACTGGGACCAGAATACCCCGGGGTCTAAAGGGGCTCAAATCGGTAACCCCCCGGGGCCACGCTAGCCAACGCATTCCACGACCAGCCAACGAAACCGCGACGTTCCGGGAAGCCCAATTGACGGCCATCAGGCCGCATATCCGCTCGCTGGGCACCCCAATGAACGTACGAATGGCCCGGATCCAAACCAGGAACGGGGACGCACTGCAGAAAAAAGAAAGACAACTGACACAGCCATACCCAAGAAACCCCCCCCCTTTTTACCCCCGCAACCCCTTTTACTTAAACCCCCAAATCGGCCGGATATAACCGAAACCTATCCGACTCCCACTCCCAAATCCTACAAACCCAAACCTCTGCACTCGGCCCCAAGCCGCAGCCTCAGTGCCGCCCCAACCAAAAGGGATGGGGAGCAAAAAAAGCGGGTCCAGCCCCAGCCCCCAAACAACGCCTAAATACCGAGTGAAAATGGAAAAACGTGAAAAAGGAAAACTCCCATCTGCGTGCCGCAGGAGGGCCGGTTTCAACCCTGCGCACTGACAGAAACCCCGCCCACCGCCCGGGCACATCGTGGCCCCGGGGACCGACCTCGGGCACCTGTTCCCCCTGGCCGACCTGATCCTTTTTCAAACCGAGTACCCAAAAAATCGAAACCCGAAATCCGACACTCTCTTGTTGTAGGCCCCCCCTCGCACCGACTAGGGACACCGCTTCCCCCCAACGAAATGCCCCAAAAAAAAACCCCAAAGGGCAAACGTACCCGGAAAAGCACTACTTCATCTCGAGTGGTACTTCCCCTAGCACCCCCCAAGCCGAACCAGCGGGGGAAAAACCCACCGGGCCCCGAGAGTCTTTCCCGCCCCCCCGTCTAAACCTCGGAAGCCGGGAACCCGAAATCCTTGTTATACCGCTCCCCTCTTTCAAACCCAAAAGCCAACCCGGGATTAAACCCTGAGGGACCCGGGAACCCGCCCAACCCGACCCCCTGGACCCCCCCCAGCAAACAAAAAAGGGCCCCCTTTTGATCTTCCCCGACACCAATCACCCAGAACCCAGCCAATCTACCACTGCACCCGGGCTGCCTCATAAGACCCAGGCCCCCTCAGGACCCCCCGAATCAGCCGGTCTGCGTCCCAAGGCCACGGTCCATAGGTGAGGGGCACCTTCCCCTGCTCTGTGCCGACGGACCAAACCCCCAAACCGGTCCCACTGCAACCGAAAAAAGAAATACAATGGCTTCGGGACCCCAGGGCGGTTCCGCCCTCACCCATGCTTGAGCTTAAACACCGAAAAAACTAACATACAACAACGTACACCGGTAGTGAAAGGCAGTCAGGTTGTTGATCGCCAAGCACCCCCAAATTACACAGAAGAAGCAAACCCTTTCCCCGGGTCCGGAAAATGTCCCCCAAAATTTCCAACGCCAAACTAAGGAAACTTTTTCCAAGAAGGAAGATTTTTCATACCGAAAGGCCCCGCCCCACACACAGGCAAGGAGCCGCACCCCCACCGCACCCCAAAAGGGCCCCCAAAACCTTACTTCCAGCCCACGTAAAAAATTTAAACACTCCTCATTAGACAATTCCTCAGCAAATAATCGACCCCCCGTTTTTGTACAGCCCAAAAAACCGCCCAAAACCCGCAAGTCTTCCCTTGTTCACAGGTAAGCGCAGAAATGATGCGGTTTTTTTCACCCCCGCTTTGCAGGGCCAAAACCGCCGACAGAAAACCCCCCCATCGGCATGATCCGAAACGAAAAATTTGAGCTTCCCAAAACAAAACTCAGCTCTCTCAGGGAATTTTGCGTAAACCCACCCCCGGAAAACCTTCGCCGCAAAGAACCAATTTAATTTGGAGGTCCCTGCCCCCATCCTCAGGGGAGTCAATGCATATACCTAGAAAAAAATTCAAGCAGGTACTGGCCTTCCGTCTTGTCGGGGGCCAAGGGGACACCAAGCGATCATCACCCCCAAACCCAAAAGACCTAAAGAGCCCCATATGGCTCCCGCCGGCCCACACAAAAGAAGTCACCCATAATGGATGATGGAACTCAACCCCGAAACACCCGACCACCCATTCCAAAAAATGCTAAACGCCTCCAAAATAGGCAACGAAAGCAACAGCCCCCTCGGTAAGCAACGGGCGACAAAAAATCCCCTCCCAAAAACACCCCCAAAAGCTTCAAACTACTTCATGAACCGGGAAAAGGCCAAAAGCCGACTCAATATTGCCTTGGCCATCGCGCGGCCCCCCATGTTTCCCACCAAGGAAAACCGCTTTATCAAAGGGGGTATACACCACAAAAAAGTTCCGGTGCTATCCCATCATTCACCATTGGCCCTTTTGGAAAGGACAAATGGGGAAGACCGAAATTTTCCAGGGTCCCTTCTTAGGAATACCCCTAGGGAGACACCACCAAGGGCCGGAAAAGGGAGGTTTTAAACGCCCTGCCTCCGTCCAACGACACCTCCTTTCGCCCAATTTTTCGGGTACTACCTCGGATGTTACTGGACTTAAATTTTTAGTGAAAAAGGACCCCGTGACCGGAGGGGGTTAAAATCCCTGCCCAAAACCGGAGGCCCAAAACCCCGTTCCCCCTATCCGGATGGGGCTGAAAAGGGTTCCCTCTCGCCCACTTTACCGATCACCCCTTGAGCACTCGCCCCGGGCCCCTTTTCTCCGGCCCTTTTTTAAAACAACGGGTAATGGGTGGGACGGCGCGGCGCAAAAGGGCACACGTGTCTGGGAAAAAGGGAACCGGACCCAACTTTAAATGCCCCCCTTGAACCCCACAAAAACCCCCCTTCGGGCACCGGGGTGGGACCCCACCCCGTAACCCCACTGCCCCCCCTTGGCCGGGCGAACCGGCCCCCCCCCAAAAAGGGGGGCCCCCAAACTTGTCGGGGCCATGTTTCAAACCAAAGACCCAAAATCCTTATGGTCCCCCCTGATTGAAGGCGAACCGCCTTCCGCGCGAAATTGTTGTCATAACGCAGCCCTGCCTGGGCCCCTAAGCCCGATGCGCTTCCCCAATCCATCAATAGCAAAGAGACCCGAACAAATTTTCCGGGCGCCTTTTTCCCTCCCCCTTTTAACTCGCGAGTACGCAAACGCCGCAGCCAGTTAGCAAAGTTTGGGAAGAGTCGCCACCGGCCTTCTCCTCTTCTTTCCCTTTTTGCTTCTCTTTTTTTCCCCCTTTTTAAATTGAACTTTCTAAAGGGTAATGAAAGATCTCCAGTACTCTTCCCTTTCCCGTCTTCTCTCTCACCTCTGACTTAAGTGTGCCCCTACCTTCAAACAACGTACACCTCCCCTTTTGCCCCGTCATCTAACCTGACACCTCTTGCGGGGTTTTCTCTGTCTGCACCACACAGTCACACCCTCGCCCGCTCCACTGAGGGCCCCCGGGCCTGTGCCCCTCGTCCCCCACGCTCAACCGAGGAACACTGGGAATACCCCCGAACCCACCCAAGCATCCACCGGTGACCCCCCCCCCCCCTCTCCCAACTTCAACCTCGCCAACAAATCCCGCAACGCCGTCCTAAAACCTAGCCTCCGCCGGGGATCGCCCCAGGGCCCCACGAACGCGCCCCCCATCCAAGCGTGGGGGACCCCCTAACCGACCCGCCCCCCTTGCGATCTAAAAAAAGGTGGAAAAAGTACAAACAAAGGGAAATTACTCACCGGGTGCTGGGGGTGGGACCCACCCGCCGCTACCCCGGAACCTGGCGCCGTTCGCCAAAGCCTTGTCATCGATCGATGCCCACGGCCCGGGCAAGGCCTTCAGAACCCAAAAAAGGGGGGGCCCACCGGCGCAAAGGGGGGGAAGGGGCAGGCTCCCGCCACGCCCGGGGGAAGGGGAACCTGCATACTCCGGAACCCGTGGGGCCGACCGATGTCGCCCTCAATCCCCTCCTTCCCTCCACCCCGGGGGGAACCCCGACGTTGACCGCCCTGCCGCCGCCCGGGGCCCCCCCCACCGTCTTCGCCAGGGGGGCCACCGCAACCCCCAGACCGAATTTTTAACAACAGGGGCACGGCCGTTCATGCCCCAAACCCAGGCCCCGACCCCCGCCTTTAGGGGCCCGCCGCCTACTTTGGGTTTCCCCCCAGACCGGGTAGGCCCCGGCCCCAATGGGGCCTGGCCACCCGGCCCCGAAGGGGGCCCCAGAAGGGCTCCCTGGGGACGGCGACCCCGGGGGTATTCCGGGCTCAGCCGCTGCGGGGGCGACCCGGGGCCTGCGGCCCCCGCCGACCCCCCGAACCCGGAGTTATAGCACCCTGCGGCCGCCACACCCAATGCGGAGGGCCGGCCGCTCCCCTACCTAGGCCAAAGTCTGCCCCCTTTTTTCCTCAGGGGACCATGAGGCGCCTGCACCTGGCGTCCCCAAAGGGGGGGCGAAACCGGGCCCCGGCCCCCCTCACCCAAATTCGCACCGCTGCCTGTAGCCAGGAGGCCCCCGGGGTTTCTGCCAGGAGCCTCAGGCCTCCATTTTTCGCTGCCATCCCGGGACGGGGCCGACGGCGCGGGCGACCTGCACAGCTAGGGAACGGCGCGAAAGTGCCCGGGGCCCGGGGCCCGGGAAAGGGGAGGGATTTAAAAAACACCTCATCACTTCCCCCAGCCTCCGCTTCCGGCCGCACGTAGCCGGGCTTCAGCCCGGGGCCACCCCCGGGGAAGGCCGCCTCCCCTAGGGGGCGTGGCCCGGTCCGGCGTGCTGCTATATATACATCTAATACAACCATCAGCGGCACACTAAAGACTAAGTAAAACCTCAAGCTAATAGGGGGTTTTAAATGCATTACTGCAAGGAAAATATGAAAAACCTGGGGCTTTAGTTTACAGTATTTTTATCAAAGTTGTATTAAGTCACCCCCAATAGCGTCAAGGGGGGGCCCAAGCAGTGGTCCCACCTAAATAATTACCTATATTAAAATCTAACTCGTTTTCGGGGGGGCCAAACAAAAACTCCAATCTGTTATAGGGGATGGAGGGAAAACAATTGAAAAAATCCTGCACTGGTTTAAAGAGGCAGCTGTGTGCAGCAACCAAAAGATCCCCAACTCAAATGAACTACAAAACCATGCAGGGATATTCAATTGCTAGTTCCTACCCTACCCCGAAGCTGCAGTTGGATTGACCCTAGGAGGTAAAATATTTAGTGTAGGGACTCACCTGCTCTGGGGTCCCCATTCGTTTTGGGGGGTGAGCTTAATACAACTTTTTTCAAATACTGTAAACTAAGGTCCCAGGTTTTTTTATATTTTTCCCTTTGCATAATGCATTTTCCCAAAATTCCTTATAGCTTGAGGTTTTACTTAGTCCCTTTTGTGTGCCGCTGAAGTTTTGATTAATTATAATTCCTTTCAGTGTGCCCTATGCTTGTGTTTTTTACAATATATTTTTTTGGCAGAGCCCAAATATTTTTGTGTTTTTTAGATTGGGGATCTTTTGCTTGCTGCAACAGCTGCCCCCTTTAAAACCCGTGCAGGATAGTTCAATTGCTAGTTCCCCCCATACCCAATAACAGCATTTGGGTGTTAGTTTGGGGCCCCCCATAACACAGTCTAGTTAAAAATTTGGTAATATTTTGTAGGGACTCCCCTGCTCTGGGGTCCCCTTGTCGTTTTGGGGGGTGAGCAAAAAACAATCTTTTACAAATACGTAAACTAAGAGTCCCAGGGGTTTTTTATATTTTCCTTAGCATAATGCATTTTTAAAATTTCCATATAGCTTGAGGTTTTTCTTAGTCTTTAGTGTGCCGCTGATGTTTGTATTAATGTATTATTGCCTTTTTAGTGTGCACCTATGCTTGTTTTTTCACAATATATTTATATGTGCAGAGCCAAAAAGTAGTTTTGTATACAGCCGACGCTCTTAAGGGGGCTCCGACTTACAGCCCCGACTGCGTTTT
>JAODAL010050658.1:0-27244 GCA_025379985.1 Phyllomedusa bahiana
CTTTGTTTTACAAAATAGTACAAAATAATACACCAGTTAGTAATTAATCCTACAAACTCATCCATTGTTCAAGTAGTTGTCACTACCCAAACAGCAAGTGGTGTCTACACCCAGTGAAATGAAATTCACCGATTCTCAAAAGAACTTTACAGATCTCCTACATTTGGAAGTTCATTCAACTAGAAAGAAGACCATGTGGGCACGCACATTACTACTGTAACCAACATGGTTGTATTATCTCAGGGGCTGGGTCTGTCTATTAAGGATTATACGTAGTAATATGGTGTGGGTGTGAACTGTGTTGGTATCCTATAGTAGATTAGTTTATGTAGATGACCCTTTCATTAATGAAGTAGGACGTTCTGTTGGTCTTTACACTTATTAACTGGATATGCTATGTTTTATGATAAGGCTACATAAAGACATCTGGCCACACACCAGTCATGATAAATTCATGGATCAACACAACCACAATGTTTCCATATGGGAAACGAGGTTGCAATCAATCTTTCGTCTGATACACAAAGTCTGATATAGACCCCCGCCAAAGCAAATCTAAATCCTATTAAATGGCTCTTACAGTGAAAATGCATCCTACACTGTGGTTTTTTCCATAGAGCAAAAAAAAGTCTATATCACTATATATATCAGTATTAGTATTTTGCACAAATCACTGAACAAAAACCCCTAAAACTTAACTTTTACTGAAACAATAAGTAACGGAATCCTATACTAGAATAAGAAATGCCATCCTGACATATATGCAGGATATACTGTATATTACAAAGCAGTAGGAGTAAGCAACAAGGTATCATATAAGTCCTATGGTTTCTCCAAAGATTTCATCAGGTAAAAGAGTAGACATTTTCTTGCTGTATAAAATGAATCCCCATTATAGTTATCCGAGATTGGAGGAACCAAAAAATATAATACATATGGACACTAAATCCTTGATGAAATCCTTGCTGAACTGGCAGGGGTGCCGTCTCTGAACTGACAGGGACACCGTCTCACCAGAAGCTATCCCTTGTGCTACACTAATAATATAGACTGAGGTACATCAAAAATATATAGCCAAAGGGTATACGTATTTTCAGTAATCTAGAAAGATTTTAACTAAAGACAGAAAAAGTACCCAGTGGTTAGGAGATAGCTAATATATGGATAGATCATTCTCAAAAACAATACCCAATAGTAGGAAATCGCTAATAGGTAAATATTATATAATTAATATATTACCATATTTTTGGACTATAAGGCGCACATAAAAGCCTATGATTTTCTCAGAAATCGAAAGTGCGCCTTATAGTCCGATGCGCCTTATATATGAATCAATTCTTCACTTGGGTTTTTTAGGCTTTGTTCAGAATGTATTTACAGCTAATTTAGTGACACTTATTTGCAACTGATTTGTAACTGATTTCTAATCGTAAATACGTTCCGAAATCAGTTACAAATCAGTTGCAAATAAGTTTCACTAAGGCCCCGTTCACATCTTATTTGCGAGGATTGGCGCCGATTCCGCCGGATTTGCGCCCAATCGGCGCAATCCGTAGTCATTAGGTAATCCACTTTCATAGAGAACAGTGGAAAAAGTGTTTCCCCCCGCCGGCAAATGGGGGGGGAAAAGTGTGCCTTTATTCCGAGGACGCGGCCTAAACCCATATTGTCTGGGGGGCCGGGATTGGGTATAATATTTACCCATTAGCTATTTCCCATTTTTGAGAATGATCTATTAATACATTAGCTATCTCCTAACCCCTGGGTACTTTTTCTGTCTTTAGGGGTAACCCCTTTAATTACTGAAATACGTATACAAAATTTAAATAAAAATATTTTTATATTAAAATTATATATATATTATTTATAACCATAACTCCGGCCCCCCCCCCCCCCCTTTATTTGGTACACCTGTCCAACTGCTCGTTAAAAACTTAATTTCTAATCAGCCAATCACATGCGGGAATCAGTGCATTTAGGATGTAAATGGTCAAACAATTTCCCGCAGTTCAAACCGAGCATCAGTATGGGGAAGAAGGTATTTGAGTGCCTTTTTAAAAGTGGCATGGTTTTGGTGGCCCAAAAGGGGGGGGGGTTTTATTTGAAACTCTGTTCCTGGGGTTTTTTACGCCCCAACCATCTCTAGGGTTTAAGAGAAAGTCCCGAAAAGAAAACCCAGGAGCGGCAGTCCGGGGCGGAAATCCCCTTGTTGATCAGAGGTAAAGGAGAATGGGCAAACTGGTTCGAGCTGAAAAAGGCAACAGTGACTAAAAATAGCCACCCTTACAAACCCAAGGTAGGCAAAGGCATCTCTAAACGCACTTACGGCAAAAATTTTGAGGCAGAGGGGCTACAGCACGGGAAACCACACCGGGGGTCCCACCCCTTTTCAGTAAGAAAGGAAACGAGGCTCCAATTTGCCCAAGCCATCGAATTGGACGTAGAGATTGGAAAACTTGCCTGGTTAGGTCCGATTTCGCTGCGACATTCGGGTGGGTAGAATTTTTGGGTCAAAAACATGAAAACATGGGTCCCTCCTGCCTTGTATAACGGTTCAGGTGTGGTGGGGGTGTTTGGGGTGGGGAATATTTTCTTGGCCTCTTTGGGGCCCCCCTTTGGGACCAAAATTTAGATGTTGCAAACCTTGTGGAATTTTGCCACGAAGAATGAGGCAGTTTTGAAGGGAAAAAGGGGGGCAACCCGTTACTAGATGGGGTACCCAAAAATGGGCCGGTAGTGTTATTATAATTAAAATTTTTATATATATATATTATAATATATATATATTATATAATTATTTATTAAAATATATTATATATAATATATTTTATATTTTTAAAGTGCCTCCTATATTATTGTGTAGCCAGGGTACCTCTGGGGAAGTGGGGGCGCCCTTCTCGGGGTAACTAGAATGATGATTCACTTCAACACATAGCAAGGACATTGGCCTACTCTTTTACCTGATTAAATATTTGGAGAAGCCATAAGAAGATTACATCTATGTATAAGCAGTCACAGGAGTTAGGATACTTTTACTGCTTACACCTACTGCTTTAGGATGATGTTTCTTATTCTAATATAAGATTCTTTTAATTATTGTATCAGTAATCAGTTAGATTTTTTTTCTCAGTAATTTGTGTCGTGACCTTTTCCTGTGCATAAAGCAAACAGGTCACAAAAAATGCAATGTGAAAATTACCTTAAAAACAAACAGGTGCTAATATAAGTGTAGATCACCCTAGTGGTGATATGTGCAGGACATACTGCGGCCACTTGTTATCTCTCATGGCTTCCAAATGGCATTTTTCAGCAGGATAACGCTCCCCAAAGCTAGTAATGGTTTTCCAGGAATGTTTCCGCCACAATGCAGCACTTCTTTGGTCTGTCTGCTTGATAGACTCATCATCGTTTATGGCACCAGTTGGAATGCCAGCTCTGGTAACCTCCTATTGTGCATGATTTACATGCCCAGCTGGCACATCTGTGGGCAAATGTGCCACAAAATGCAATACAGAACTTGTATGTCTCCATGCCCAACAGTAATCTCAACTTGTATCCAGGCTGACAGGGTTCAGTTTTTCAAAATAAACTTATTCTTTAACTCTAATATTGTAATTACTTACATATTCACTGTCGAGTCACATTATTATTACTACTTTTGACATCAGCAGCTTGTAGCTCATGAATGAAGTCATGTGGTGAGCTGTCTCGGTGGGTATAATGACAGACTCTCTACACACATATCCCTCATCACAGTCATGGGCAAAAGGATTGATTATTGGCTTTTGGGCCAAGAGTGGCGATATTTCTGAGACTGCACCGTTTGTGAACTGTTGACGGCTTAAGCTGTTAAGCGACATGGAAACTGCGGAGCACCATGTGCCATTGAAGTGAGAAGTATATGGCAGTTACGTAGGTGTGCAAAGATGGACCCACAAATTACAATGAAGCAGCTCACTGACAAAATGAAACAGGTGATTAAGAGACCTGTCTAAAACAACAGTTTAGCAAACCCTATTCTGTATGGGGCTCCAAAGCAGATGGATGTAACTGGACCTCTGCTACCCAAATTTTATAAGCAAAAAAAGGCTTCAATTTTCATGGTGGTATGGAAACTGTACCTCCACTGATTGATTTTCTGCATTATGTAAAACATTAGTGTTGTTTTGTTAGTTGAGAAACATCAGAGAACTATGATCTGTTTTTGTGGCATTCTCTGGGCCACTCATCCGTGTGAAAGGCGCTCTTAATCGATTGGGGTATGAGTACATCCTTGCAGATCATGTACACCCATACATGCTAATTGTCCAGCAAGAGAATGCGACATGGTTGGATGGTTGGTTGTCCAATACTGGTTGAATGAGTACGACCAAGACTTCCAAGTACTACTCTGGCCCCCTAATTCCACAGACCTGAACCCAATTAGCATCTGTGTGACCAGATTGATTATTGTGTTAGCTCTATGGACCCTCCAACAGCCAACATGAATTCAGATACTTGTGACAACCTACCAGGATCTTATTGAGTCATCTCTTGCCTGTCTAGCTACTGCCCATATATATATATATATATATATATATATATTATATATATATTATATATATATATATATATATATATTTGTGTGTGTGAGTGAGTATGTACGGGGGGGGGGGGGTGTTATTAAAAAGGCCGGTAGTTATGGTTATCACTGGTTATTGGCTTTTGATTGAAGAACAAAGTTTATTGCCCATGGCAAACAATCGCAACACAGCTTTCATTTTTCAAGATTCAAATGTAAAATATGCTTCTATATTTAAGATAATTTGGCAACAGCTTTTTGCGTTTTGGAATTTGCAAGAACAGGGTCTGTTGTGATGGTACAGTCTTGTGTGAAGAATTCTAAAAAAAAAAAATTGTTACGTGCCACAAACCCTGTGGTATAGTGGATCTTATGAAAATGTCTCCTTTGTAAGCCATACAGATTACATCTTCATGAGATGAAAACAGATGGCAACACCAATACCATGACTTTTGCATTGACTTTTAGGGCTGATCGGAAGAGCATGAATTGCTGGCTCCATTGCTTGGGTCAAACTGAGTGCTTGAGAGAACAGAGTGCTGTTAAAAAACCGAGTTAAAAACAGGAGAGAAAAACTGCTAAGTAAACAAACCTATTTTATTTAATACTTCAATCTAATTAACTTTTTTTTTTTTGTCTCTTCATTGCTGTTGCACCGGGATAATGGGCAGCTTCACTGGCAATTTCCAGCAGTGCACAATCTGCCATATGTATGCACTACTGGAGCAAGAGGTCCAGGGTGAATACCGCTGTAGCAGATGTGAGCATGTTGCTACTCTGGTAGCTCGCATTTTAGACCTAGAGGAGCAAAATGCGACACTGAGGGCGATTGACATTGAAGAGAAGAGTTTGCTTCTCTTGGAGCAAACAGTTATTGGGCTAAATGTTGAGGGGGGAGTATTGGATGAGCAGGAGGAGCCGTGTAGTTGGGTTAATGTAGACAGGGGAGTTCTAGGGGTACCAGAAAAAGGAAGGCCACTTCTCCTCCTGAGAATCCTAGCAAAATTGCCAAGTTGGGTGATAATGCTGGGGAATCAGTTTCAGAAATGGCAGCCCTAGTGGACACTGCTCTTCCTTGCAGCTGGAAGAGCAGCCCATCTAGCAGTTGGGGGGATAGGAACGCAGGTAGGAAAAGACAGTTAGTAGTTGTAGGGGATTCCATAATCAGGAGGACGGATAGAATATTTTCTCGCCAGGACCGCCTCAACCGAGTGGTTTGTTGTCTCCCTGGTGCCAGGGTTCGGCATGTGGTGAACCGGGTGGATAAATTACTGGTAGGGGCTGGCGATGACCCAGCTGTTGTGGTCCATGTTGGAACCAATGACAATGAATACACGGTAGGTGGAGGATCCTAAAGAATAATTTTAAAGAACTAGACTCAAAGCTGAAGGGAAGGACCTCCAAGGTTGTGTTCTCCGGAATACTGCCGGTGCCATGCGCTACTCAGGAAAGTCAGTGGGAGCTTAGGGAGTTAAATTCATGGCTGAAGTCTTGGTGTAGGACAGATTGTACCCCAATGAAAAATCAGCCCAGTGCTCTAAGAACCCGAACCAATCTGTTTTCTACAGATAAATTGCACCTGAAAGGAAGGGGGTCTGCTGTGCTGGGGGAAAGAATTCTAGAAGGGGTGCAGGAGTATTTAAACTAGGGATGAGGAGGGAGGACAATTTAGAAAATGAAGGGGTAGATAGGTTAGAGAGTGGGCAGACTATATCGGCGGGTGGAGAAGTGGAGTGGGGGAGGTGGAGCAGACCAGTGGATAAGGAGTTCCATGTGTTGCAAACCAGCATTGAGGATATAGGTACCCACAATATCTCATGTAATCACATGCTGTCTAGTAAAGGTGTAATGTATAATCCCATGCCATCTACCGAGGAGAGATGTTTAATCAAATGCCGTCATCTGAACAGGTAACGTTTAATGTCATGCCGTCTACTGATTGTGTAATGTATGATCCCATGCCGTCTAATGAACATGTTAGATACAATCCCAAACTGTTGATGGAAAGTGTAAAACTGGAAGGGAACTTAAAAGGTCTATTCACAAATGCCAGAAGTCTTGCAACCAAAATGGGGGAACTTGAGGCGCTAGTTGTAGAGGAGCTGATTGATGTGGTAGGTATTGCTGAAACATGGCTGGACTCCTCGCATGAATCGGCGGTCAATCTTCAAGGTTTTAATCTATTTAGGAAAGACAGAGCGAACAGGAGGGGAGGAGGAGTGTGTTTATGTAAAGAGTGGTATGAAGGCAAATGTGAAAGATGAAATAGAGGGCGGAGTAGCTAATGATGTGGAAACATTGTGGGTGGAAATACAAGGGGGGGTGAATGCAGAATATATTATTTTTGGTGTAATCTATAGACCCCCGAATATTACTGAGGAGATAGAAGAACAGGTGCATAATCAAATGGTGCGGGCAGCACAGACAGGTACAGTGATAATAATGGGGGACTTTAATTTTCCAGGCATTGACTGGGGTCATGGTTCTGCATCAACTGAAAAGGGAAGGAAGTTCCTCAATCTGTTAGAGGATAATTTTATAGGGCAGTTTGTGGAAGATCCCACTAGAAATGATGCACTGTTGGATCTGGTCATTTCTAACAAAGCAGAACTTGTCGGAGCAGTCACTGTTTCTGAAAATCTTGGTAACAGTGACCACAATATAATTCATTTTAGCGTAAACTGGAAAAAAAAAAAAACAGAGCGGGAAGGCAAAAACATCTAATTTTAAAAAGGGCCAATTTTTCCTTATTGAGGGATGCAATACAGGACCTAGATTGGGAGCAGCTATTAGCAAATAGTGATATAGAAGCCAAATGGGGGAGCTTTAAATATACTTTGGGGAAATTTATTGCAAAATATATTCCTATGGGTAACAAGTATAGGCGACTAAAACTAAAACCAACATGGCTTCTACCTTCTGTTAAGAGGGCAATAAACAATAAAAAAAAGGGCATTTAAAAAATATAAGTCAGAAGGGTCGGCATCAGCCTTTGAAAATTACAGAGAGCTTATCTGTAAATCTGTAAAAAAGTGATAAAAGCAGCTAAAATTCTAAATGAAAGGCAGATGGCCAAGGACAGTAAGACTAAACCCAAACAAATCTTTAAGCACATAAATGCCAAAAAGCCAAACTCAGAGCAAGTAGGACCCTTAAAAGCCTGTGATGGGGAGCTGTCACTGGGGACCAGGAGAAGGCAGAGGTACTAAATAGTATATACTGAGCTGAAGAACCTATCACTGAGAAAGTAGTTGATGGGGGTAGGCCAAGTGCAGATGTAAGTGGTGCCAGTACTGTTAATACATCATCTGCTATAATTGATTGGCTCTGTGTAGAAAAAGTCAAAGTCAAGTTAAATAAACTGAATGTGAACAAGGCTCCAGGCCCTGATGGCATACACCTTAGAGTTCTTAAAAAGCTCAGCTCCGTTATCTTTGCGCCCCTGTACAAGACATTTAGAGATTCCTTGGTGACTGGTATAGTACCAGGAGAATGGCGCAAGGCAAATGTAGTTCCCATCTTCAAAAAAGGCCCCAAGTCTTGCCCGGGTAATTATAGACCAGTAAGTTTAACATCTGTTGTGGGAAAAAGGATTGAGGGGCTCACAAGGGACTAGATACAGGAATATGTGGACAAATACAATAATATTAGTGATTGCCAGCATGGATTTACTAAGGACAGAAGTTGTCAGACCAATCTGATCTGTTTTTATGAAGAGGTGAGTAGAAGTCTGGATAGCGGGGCAGCTGTGGAGATCGTGTTTTTAGACTTTGCAACGGCATTTGACACTGTCCCGCATAAGCGTTTGTTAGGTAAATTAGAATCCATTGGTTTAAAGATAACAGTGTGTAATTGGATTAAAAACTGGCTGCTGGATCATACTCAGAGTGGTGGTAAATGACTCCTACTCTGAGTGGTCCCCGGTTGTGAGTGGTGTTCCGCAGAGCTCAGTATTGGGTCTTCTCTTATTTAATGTATTAATTAACGATATAGTGGAAGGGATCAATAGCACGGTTTCGATTTTTGCAGATGACACCAAGCTATGCAGGGTAGTGCAATCTATGGAAGATGCTCATAAATTGCAAGCAGACCTGGACACACTGAGTGCTTGGGCATCCACTTGGCAAATGAGGTTCATTGTGGATAAATGTAAGGTTCTTCATCTGGGTAGAAATAATCTACAGGCATCATATGTCCTAGGGGGAGAAAAACTTGGAGAATCACTTGTTGAGAAAGATCTGGGCGTTCTTGTAGATCATAGACTACAGAACAGCATGCAATGTCAATCAGCTGCCTATAGGGCAAGTAAGATATTGGCGTGTATTAAAAGAGGCATGGACTCGCGGGACAAGGATGTAATTCTACCGCTGTACAAAGCATTGGTGCATCCTCACTTAGAATATGCTGTTCAGTTCTGGGCTCCAGTTTATAGAAAAGATGAAATGGAGCTAGAGAGAGTACAAAGACGAGCAACCAAACAAATACGGGTAATGGAGCATCTTAGTTATGAGGTGAGGTTAGTAGAATTGAACTTATTTAGTCTTGAGAAAAGACGGCTTCGGGGGGGGGCATGATTAATTTATATAAATATATAAATGGTCCCTACAAAAAGTATGGGGAAAAATTATTTCAAGTGAAGCCCCTTCAAAAGACAAGGGGACATTCCCTTCAACTAGAGAAAAAAGGATTCACTCTCCAGAGGAGAAGAGCGTTCTTCACTGTAAGAACTGTGAATCTGTGG
The DNA here is from genome assembly GCA_025379985.1 of Phyllomedusa bahiana. NCBI lineage: Eukaryota > Metazoa > Chordata > Amphibia > Anura > Hylidae > Phyllomedusa > Phyllomedusa bahiana. The sequence goes on from JAODAL010050658.1 coordinate 9,303, forward strand.
AATAGCCGCCTGAGAAGCTGGTCACAGCAGGAACTGTAGAGAGTTTCAAGAAAGGCTTAGATAACTACCTGACACTAAAGAATATGAATGCGCATGTAGCTATGTAAAATTCTGGATCCTGGCTGGTGGTGGCTCTGGGGTCAGAGATATGGTCTCCACTGGAGCAGAATGGTTCTTGCATTGTGGGTGTCAGGGCATTAACCAGGGGTGAGGCTGGGCTTAAAGTCCTTGTCTCTCTCCCTTCACCCACATTTTCCCCACCCTTGGTTGAACTTGATGGGCACGTGTCTTTTTTCAACCATACTATGTAACTATATAATTCCTGTTGGTTCAACGATGAGGCGACTTTTCACCTTAGTGAGGTCACTCAGCACAACATCAGAATTGCAGTTTCAGGAGAAATCATATGCCCTTATTGAGCACGAGGGATTTGCCCAAACTAAACGTGTTCTGTGCAATGAGGAGGCGCATAGTCAACGGCCCCTTTTTTTTGTGAGGAACCTGTCACTGGCTGGTCATAACTGGATATTAAAGGAAATGACTTATGCCACTAATAGAGAAAGATCTGCCAAATGTAATCCATCAGAATATTGATGTTCCTCTACATTTCCATTTGGGTGTTCGCTGATACCTGAATGAAACTGTACCAAAATATAAACTGGACCCCACTCTAAACAATTTGCCAATCTTGTGCTGACCTCCATGATTGTTAGATTTAACACCCTGTGGCCTCATTCAGTAGTGCTACATCATGTACTTAGTGTATCTGCCCCCACAGCCTCAAGACCTGAAGCACCTGAGACAAAGTATCCCTGAAACAGTAGAGTCTATATCTGGGGATATGCTGGCAGTTGTCTGGAGAGAACTGGACTATCACCTGGACATCTGCCGAGTTACCAATGCACATCACTTTGAACATTTGTAGTGTACACTGTATGCACAATTATTAGGCAAGTGAATACTGTGACCATTTCATTTTTATGTATATTTTCTAATCCCAAGCTGTATAAACTTGAATGTTTATTGGATTGGAAGCATATTTTGTTATGTGTTTTGGTGGAATGAGCGAAGGCATGGCCTAAGGAGATCAACACCCCAAATCAAGGCAAAATCGGCAGATAAACGGATTTAACTGACTCTAAAAGGTCAAAATTGTTTAAAGTCTTTCAAAGTGATGCAGCACTTCTGAAATTGCTAAGATATTGTTGAGTGATCACAGAACTATCAAACGTTTTGTTGCAAATAATCAGCATGGTAATAAGTTGAGAACAAAAACCCCAAATCAAGCGTAAATAGACCAGGAAATCATTGTTCTACAGTGCTGTCATATCCTAGAACTGCACCTTCCCTAAAGCACACAGAAGTACAAGGTGTTCAGTGCTCAGATCCATGGTTGAGGTAAAGAAGAAACCCGACCACCACTGAACAAGACACAGAAGTGCAAGGTACTCAGATCCATGGCGGAGGTAAGGAAGAACCCTGACCATCACTGAAAAAGACACAGAAGTGCAAGTTGCTCAGATCCATGGCTAAGGTAAGGAAGAACCCCAACCACCCCTGAACAAGACACAGAAGTGCAAGGTGCTCAGATCCATGGCTGAGGTAAGGAAGAACCCCAACCACCCCTGAACAAGACACAGAAGTGCAAGGTGCTCAGATCCATGGCTAAGGTAAGGAAGAACCCTGACCATCACTGAAAAAGACACAGAAGTGCAAGGTACTCAGATCCATGGCGGAGGTAAGGAAGAACCCTGACCATCACTGAAAAAGACACAAAAGTGCAAGTTGCTCAGATCCATGGCTAAGGTAAGGAAGAAACCCCAACCACCCTTAACAAGACACAGAAGTGCACGGTGCTCAGATCCATGGCGTAGTTAAGGAAGAACCCCAACCACCTGAACAAGACACAGAGTGCAAGGTGCTCAGATCCATGGCTGAGGTAAGGAAGAACCCCGACCACCCCTGAACAAGACACAGAAGTGCAAGGTGCTCCGATCCATGGATAAGGTAAGGAAGAACCCCGACCACCCCTGAACAAGACACAGAAGTGCAAGGTGCTCAGATCCATGGCTGAGGTAAGGAAGAACCCCGACCACCCCTGAACAAGACAAAGAAGTACTAGGTGTTCAGTGCCCCAAGGCCTGGCCAAGGTAAGGTAGAAACCCAACCACCGCCAAAGACGACACATAAGTTGAAATGTCAATACTGGGCCAAGAAATATCCAAAGACAGATTTTTCAAAGGTTTTATGGACTGATTAAGTGAGTGACTCTTGAAGGACCAGATGGATGGTAGCACAGGAAAAAGTCTGCAGCTTTCAAAAAAGACAAACAGAACATGATTTTTTACAGGACAATGCTCCATTGCATGCACTAAAGTACTCCACTGTACGGCTAACCAGTAAACTCCTCAAAGACGGGAGAATAATGATGGGCCCTCTTCCTCACCTGACTTAAACCCTATTGAGAACGTGTGGACTCGTCTTAAACAGGAGATTTATGGTGATGGAAAACAGTGCATTTCTCTGAACAATGTCTGTGAGGCTGTGATTGCTGCTGCACAAAAAGTTGATAGTCAACAGATTTAGAAACTGATAAGTCTCCATGAATTGAAGACTTATGAAGAGTGGCGATATTGGTCACTGATTTTTATTTTGTTTTTGAAAGTGAGAAATATTTGTTAATTTTGAGATATTCTTTAACCCCAGGTATCCCACCTGATCGCAATACAGTGGTGCAAGGTGACATCAGATCATGGGATGTTAAGAAGTACATTCACTTCTTTCTCCCGACGCGCAATATGCGTTGGGGAAAAACGTCGGGTAATCATAGTTCTCAATGACAGCTTTGAATTACCGTATTTGTGGTCTGTACTTTGGCCGTATCGCAGCGAAATTACGCTCTGAAATACAGACCGCAGATACGCCGTGTGAACATACCCCGACATATAAAAGTAAACAGGTGAGATATAAATGTTTTTGGTTTTCATTTAGTTCCACAATAGTTCTGCACATTTATAGTTGCTCATTAATTATGCACACAGGTATTCTCCAAAGAAAGCAGAAACCTAACCAGTTTCTTTAAATATTCAGGTTTGAGGTCTATTAACGTTTTGGATTCCCCAACAGCACTGGAGTTATTTTTAAAATAATCGTCAAAAATACAACTTGCATAAGAGTTGTGCACACAGTGTATGGATAAAACTTGGGTAGCATACCTTTTCATGGTAATAACTGTTTGTTCTCTCGGTTATGAAAACGAAAGCTAAAATGTTGCACCATCCTCTTTTGAATCACCCTGTATATAATTTATTTTTTATAGATTTAGAAAATCCCTGATTCTCCTGCTAAACTGAACTTTTGGTAAAATATCAAGGGCTAAGTGCCTATATTTAGTCCCCATCATGTTTATTATTGCGAAGGATTTTGCAGTTAATGCTTCTCACATGGGGCAGAGCTGTAAAGCAAATGAGCAGAGAATGGATATTTCAGCTTTCCGGTGTTTGACCTTATTGCTCAGCACTGTACAGTAGTGCCGGGCCGCATGTTGGGTCATGGAAGCTTGAACTTTTATTAGGTAAGTACATATTTATATTCTGCACAGCAGAGCATAACTCAGGTTCCACTTAAAGTTTATTTTTACTAAACTATTGCTGTAAATTGCAATTACAATAATAAGAACTTTGATTTTCCCATAGCTGATCACACCAGACCTGCTACTCAAAAAAAAGCAATACATACAATCACTTCTGAATATATGAATGCATTTTTTTTAAATCCGCTTTGGCTCCATTAGTGAAATTGGAATACTTTAGAAACATACTTTGTGGCATTTTTCAATAGGCATAATTAGGCATTTTTCGCAAAGGGTTCCCTATAGAAAATGAAAAACAGCTGAAAAAAAACTTAAACAGTCACCCCAAAATGCTTATAAAAGCACATAAAATTATTATTATTTTTTTAAACATCCACAATAGAGTAGTAGGGTGCTTAGTGGAAAGGTTTTTATTCCTATGAGAAAGTACAATAAATCCACAGCACTCCTCCTTTATGTAAGAGCTTTCTATTGAATAGTCAGATGTGGCAATAGATGGGAATTTTTTACTGTAAGAGAGGTGAGACTATGGAATGCACTGCCACAAAAGGTTGATTCACAGAGCAAGTTTAATATATAATTATATAGGTTATAGGGACTAGATTCTGGAGATAGGACATTAATCCAGGGATTATTCTCAGTACCATACTTGGCCTCTTGTATAGGATAACTGGCATCTACCTCATAGGGGGCTTTACCTTCATCTGCATCAACACTTTAGGGTTATAGGTTGATGGAACTATGTCTTTTTCCCATCTTATTTACTATGGTACTATGTAATAGTAGTGACAACACTCCAAAGTATATTATGGCTCAATACTATGGCTTATGAAATGCAGACATTAGAGCAACGTTTTGGCCTCACTAAGGCCTTCGTCAGGCAATATCTGGAGATCAGAGGAGTCAGGAAATGGAGAAGAGTGACAGGCGGAGCAAAAAGTGTGTTGCACCGTCAGAATGCAGGTTTTTTTTTTTTTAGCAAGCCAAAAAAACTCCAAGGAAAAGAAAATGTGCATTATTAAAGCCTAAGGGTATGTTCACAAATTATTTACGCCTCGTACTGGAGCATCATAAACGCACTTGTTGCGCTGTTGAAATTGCACACCTGCAAGCGCATGATTTCAACGCAAAAACGACGCACAATGGCCTGAGGCAGATTTCTATATCCTATACCTTACTCTTTTATGATGCATATACGCCTGAAATAATTTACATATTAAATTCTTTTAAGGTGTGCACAAAAAAACACAATCACAACACGCCTATTTTACATTATAGTCTATGAGCAGTGTATTTTACAGTTTGCTGGCCGTATTTAGGCAAAATATGCAGGGTGCTGCCTGGTATAAATAAACACTGTCTGCTGTCCCCTCCTCACCCTACCCCTAAAACGGCAACAATCTTGATTGGCTGCAAGGTGCAATACCAGGTGCACTTTCTAGGAGAGGAGAGGAAACTAAAATAAAAAACACCTATTTTAATAATCCCAGACACATTAATATAGGGCATGTATATGGGCAAAACTGTTGTGCTATTTCCTGAAAAAAAAAACTAGAAAAAAACCCAACCTTTTATCTAATATTGAACAAAACATTTAATTTTTTCACTGAAACAGATATTCTTGATTCATTTGGTTTCAGTGTTTAAAAATCTGACCATTACCATGTAATAACTACAGTATCTCACAAAAGTGAATACACCCCTCACATTTTTGTAAATATTCTATTATATCTTTTCATGGGATGACACGTTGATACAATGTAAAGTAGTCAGTATACAGCTTAGATAACAGTGTAAATTTGGTGTGCCCTCAAAATAATAATACACAGCCATCAATGTCAAAACCACTGGCAACAAAAGTGAGAACACCCCTAAGTGAAAATGGACAAATTGTGCCCAGTGTCAATATTTTGTATGGCCACCATTATTTTCCAGCACTGTCTTAAAGGGGTTTTGCCACGATGTAATGTTGACGTGGGATCCTCCAAAATGGGTATTTAATCACTTTTCTAAATATATGTGATCACAAAAAGTGAAGCCTGTGAAAGCTACAGCAGTGCTCAGTCCCCCTTAGTTACCTGAAAGTTTACATTAGACACAACCAGAGGAGCTGACAGGAGCTGATCTGGCCGCGCTTGCGTGTTTGCACTTCTTATCTGATGACAGGGAAGATGAATGAGCTTTCAAGGGGCTGTGGAGAAAGTGCAGTGTATGAGTCTGTCTGCTGTATAGAGAATCCACTGTTGTAATTATTTGAGGTAACTTTTGAGACGCTCCCCTATTCCTCACTCTCTGCTCACCCCCTCCCTCTCACCCCTGCAGCGTTCATGACTCAGCATGATTTGTTTATTTTCTACTCTGTGCTGATAAGGAGGTAAGTAACTCGCGTCCTGGCAAAACCCCTTTAACTCTCTTGGGCATGGAGGTCACTAGAGCTTCACAGATTGCAGCCACTGGAATCCTCTTCCTCTCCTCCATGACGAATTCACAGACCTGGTGGTTATTAGAGACCTTGTGCTTCTTAACCTTCCATTCGAGGATGCCCCAATAGGGTTTAGGTCTGGAAACATGCTTGGCCAGTCGAGTATCTTTACAATCCTCTTCAAAAAAAAAAAAAAAAAAACTAAGACAGTGGTCATCCTGGAGGTGCTTTGGGGTTGTTATCATGGCTTTGCGGCCCAGTTTCTGAAGGGAAGGGATCATGCTCTGCTTCAGTATGTCACAGTACATATTGGCATTCATGGTTCCCTCAATGAACTTTAGCTCCCCACAGCCGGCAGCACTCATGCAGCCCCAAACCATGACACTCCCACCACAATGCTTGACTGTAGGCAAAACACACTTGTCTGTACTTCTCCCCTGGGTGCCACCATACGCGTTTGACACTATCTGAAGCAAATAGGTTTATCTTCGTCTCATCAGACCATAAGATATGGTTCCAGTAATCCATGTCCTTAGTCTGCTTGTCTTCAGCAAACTGCAAACTTTTTTGTGCATCATCTTTATAAGAGGCTTCCTTTTGGGACGATAGCCATGCAGACCAATTTGATATAGTGTTTGGCGTATGGTCTGAACACTGACAGGCTGACACCCTACCCGTTTAACCTCTGCAGCAATGCTGGTAGCACTTATATGTCTATTTTGAAAAGATAATCCCTGGATTTGATGCTGAGCACATGCGCTTAACTTCTTTGGTTGACCATGGCGAGCCTTGTTTGGAGTGGAACCTGTCTTGTTAAACCACTGTATGGTTTTCGCCACCGTACTGCAGCTCAGTTTCACGTTGTTGGCAATCTTCTTATCACCTAGGCCATCTTTATGTAAAGCAACAATTCTATTTTTTCAGATCCTCAGACAATTGTTTGCCATGAAGTGTCATGTTGAAATTCCAGTGACCACTGGAGAGAGTGTGAAAGCGATAACACTAAATGTAACACACCTGCTTACCCGTTCATACCGAAGACCTTGTAATACTGAGTCACATAGCATAATGGAGAGAAAATGGCAAATGGGTCACAATTTTTCTATTTTCACTTACGGGTGTACTCACTTTTGTTGCCAGCGGCTTAGACATTGATGGCTGTGTGGGTTTGATTTTTTTGAGCCACCAAATTTACACTGTGATACAAGCTGTACACTGACTACTTTACATTGTATGAAAGTAGCATACCTTCAGTGTTGTCCCTTAAAAAGATATAATACAATATGTACAAAAATGTGAGTGGCATACTCTTTTGTGAGATACTGTATATAAGTGCATAGCAGTGAAAACGGTTTAACCAAAAAATGCATAATTCCTTCTTCCGAAGGCCAGGAGACATCTGATCCCAGCCACTGAACCCCTTAGGGGCCGTTCACCCCGAAGACGCCTTATTTTGTGCCCGCGGATTGGCGCCGCACTGCGCGCAAAATTTTTCCCGGGGTTTGCGCTGCAGTAGTATGGGGTGCCCAATCCGTCCGCAGTAAAATTACGGTAAAACCACCGTTCTTCATTTGGGGGAACCGTGGATTCCCGGCGCTCCTACCCGCTCGGCGAAAATCCGCCGGGCGGGGGAGAAAGTGACCTGCACATTATCCAGGCGCAATTTCGCGCCGTGGATAATGTAAGTCTATAGGGCCGGCGGGCCACGCCCCCGCCCCTTATTCAAGACGGAATTGCGAGCGCAATCCGGCTCGCAATTCCGGCTTGAATAAGCCGTGTGAACCGGGTCTTAGTTGTGGACAATGCCGACTGCGCAATCTAAGTGCTTAGACAACCTCATTGCCCCTCTTTTCAAACCCTTGCAAGTGACTGAGGGATGTTGATGGTTTTCTTTGAGAGCTATAATAATAAATTTTTTTAATAAGAAAAAAAAAAAGGGATCAAAAAGTAGTTTGTTCCCCAAAATGGTATCAATAAAAACCATTAATGTATCCTGCCAAAAACAAGTCCTGACAAAACTTAGTCAATGGGGGAAAAAAAAGTTGTGGTTCTTAGAATATGCTGATGTAAAGGAAAGTTTTATTTGTGCAAAAGTTACTAAAAATGCTGAATGGTGCTGCCCCCAAAAAAAAAAAAATTTAAAGGGGTTGTCCACTTGTATAACATAGGATACTATATAATTTTGTTAAATAAATGTATTAAAAATTCAGCTCCTGCCCTTTTTTAACCCAATTTTGAGAGGCCCTATCTAAAAAATAAAAACAAAGGGTACGCTACATTTCCTTCCACGTAATGGCTCCCGGGGAATAACCATATGCACAAAAACAGGGTTTGTGCCCTTCCGGCAGTCAGCGACACGGTCATGACAACTTTGGAGTAAATGAATAGAAATAATGGTAGACTAATTATTATGATGGCTAGTCTGACAACTTCACTGTGTGGAATTTCTTGTATAACTGTTCTCTCTCTAGGAGATTTCATGTTGTTAATAAAGTTACCTATAAAAAAAATTTAAAATAGCGACGTGGGCAAAGAAAATGTTGAGCATCTTCTCCACTGCAGACAACATGATAAGACGCTGCTGGAGGTTTGTAAAACTGGGGGATGTTTCTGTCCTCCCCTACAAAACTGTTCCTGGATACCCGGGGGCACATGCCGTTGTGGGGGGTCACATGATAAACCTGCTGGAGGTAGTTTTAATACTGGAGATGTTCTGCCCTCATACATTTTCTGTTACTGGATACGGGGGCACATGCCTGTTTTTGGTGGTACATGATAAGACAATGCTGGAGGGGGATAAACTAGGAAGTTTTTTGCTCCTCCATACACTATGTTACCTGGATACCCGGGGTCAATGACCTGTGTGGTGGTCCATGAAAAGAAAACATGCTGGAAGGTAGTAATAATTGAGAATTCTGCTCCTCCTACAACTGTTACCCCGGATACCGGGTCACATGACCTGTGTGGTGGTCACATGATAAAAACGCTGCTGGGGGTAGTAATTTTTGGGGAAAAAAAATTTTGCTCCCCCCTACACTACTGTTACCCGGCCGGGTCACATGACCTTGTGGTCGGTCCAAACATGATAAGACGCTGCTGGAGGTAGTAAATAAGGGTGTTTTTTGCCCCTCCATACATTACGTTACCTGGAACCGGGTACAGGGGGCCTGTTTGGGGGTACACCTAAGTGGGCGAATCGATTTAAGAAGTGGAATTTTGTTTAAAATTCAGGAAAACTTCGGTTCGGAACGAAAATCGAACTTTGGGGTACTTCGGGTGAACGAAGTTGCTTTTGATTGATAAAAATGCTGCGAGCACATGGCGTTACATGGGGCAAAGCACTCGGAGGAAGAAGGCATAGCCTACCATGACATGTGCATAGGTGAAGCCAGAGACAGGGCGGGTATTCTGTGACGTCACCGCACTATATAAGTCCCGGCGCGACGACCGGAGCTCACACTCCTCTCACTGTAATGATCAGGGAAGGTGCTTGCCTCTCTGATACTCTACTGAAGAATTGGATTTTTATACAGCGATTTTTTGTGGGGTGTCTCCAGCTTTTCCACAGAGACTGTTCTCTTATGTTTCTATTTCAAATTTTTTGGGGTATTGGAATCTGAAAATCCAGTGTGCTTCCACTGCAGTCTGCATATAAATTCAATATCCTAGTGGGATCTAAGCCAGTTCCTGTTGTATTCATTAAAGAAAAACAGCGTTTTACAATACAAATCACCACTTCATTTTTGGCTGCCTCAATTCAATTGCCAATTTACGTCCAGGGGGTTAATAATCTGTTTTGCTGGTGTGCTGACCCCAAGAAACCGTCCTTTTTCCAAACGCCAAAATATATAAATTTTTCCTGTACCTCAAAATCACAAGCAAAAGTTAATACAACAGTATCTCTTGTTGTGTGGTCGTAGAAAACACGCAATTGTAACACGCTACAAAGCTACTAGTTTTGTGCGGCTCATTCTTTGGCGCAATTTACATCCAGCGGTTAATTAATAAGCGTTGTTTTTGGCTGGTGTGTGACAAAAATGAACCGTCTTTTTCAACGCCAAAATATATACATTTTTTCCTGTTAGCCCTAATTCACAAGCAAAGGTTAATTACAACTGTATATCTGTTGTGTGGCTAGAAAACATGCAATGTAACACTCTACAAAGCTACCTAGTTAGTGGGGCCTCAATTCTTTGGGCGCAATTACATCCAGGGGTTAATTAAGCGTGTTTTGCTGTGTGCTGACAAAAATAAACCTCTTTTTCAACGCCAAATATATAATTTTTCCTGTAGCCTAATTCATGTCCGAAGGTTAATTAAGCCTTTGTGCTTTTACATTTAGTAAAACACAACAGTGTTTTTAAACGACACATACAAGTAAATTTTTCCTGGCCATTTGTGGAGCCAATTTATATCCAAGGGTTACCCAAGCTTGTTACTGTGTATTCATTTGAGTCAAAAACAGGGTGTATATTTATCATATACAGATATCATCATCAAACAGTGTCCTGTAACATTTTTGAACCAACAGAATGTCAGACAGAGAATCGCAGGCTTCTGACCCTGCGAGTGGCAGTGGCACAAACATTCCTGGAACAGGCCAGGTTGCAGCAACACAAGGGGACGTCCGCAGCAGGGGTCCCTCGGTGAGCCACAACTGCCTGCTGTCATCTAGGCGGCCGAGTGTTGTTCATCAACCCAAAGGTTCTGATTGGTTGACTAGTAATACCTCTTCCTCCCAGATGACATCTGAACAACCCCAGCCCAAAGTCGGTTGGGAAACGTCGACACAACCCTTAGTTGGCATGGCCCGGAGGGTCACGCCCTCACCTGTCCTCAACCCCGCCTCTGTCCCATCCGTTTCCCTCATCAAGAGATCTACTATGTGGTCTGGGCTCACGCCACTATATAGCGAGGATGAACAATTTGAGGAGGGCAGTCAGCAGCCTACTTGGCAGCGAAGAAATGGGGCCAATATCCCTGCGTCCTTGGCAGTAGGCCGGCAAAGAATAGTGTGAGAGTTGCATGGGAGTCATGTTGGTGAGAGGTAGCCTTTGGCATACCAAGACCGGTGATGAAGGACAGCAGTGAACGATGAAACTACAAATACATGATGATGTAGCCGTCCGACCGCACTTGGAGCCGGGTGAGGCAAGGCTTCATCATCGACAGGAGAAGAGGGGGGCGTCAGCTTGCGCGTCAGGCAGCGGCGCAAGCCCAGCAAGTGGGTTCGTGTGGCCGTGATGTCAGCAGGTAGCAGCAGTGTGAGGTCGGGAGCCGAAGCCCACTGGTAAAAAAACCCGCTTCGCAGTCCAAGAAAGTAGCGCACAGGGGCCTCAAGCGAGGCAGCGGCGGCAGTAGTCACTCAGTGCGGAGCGTTGGCGGTAGAAATCCATTACTCGGCGGAGTGGCATTCTTGCTAAGACAACTGGGAGGAGCCGGTGAATAATGGGTATATGTAAATCTGTAAGCAGAAGTGAAGTGTGCCAGGGGATCTAAACGTTGGCGACCACGCCCTGCATCACACATGCATCGTCACCACCCGGTGGCCTGGGAGAAACGTGGCTCAGATGTGGTGGTCCATACCTGCCAACCGCAGCAACAGCAGCAGCGCCCAGTGCACGCATCGCCTTGCAAGCCAGTCAAGGCTCAAACCACCTCTGCAGAAGGGAGCTGTGTCTCTTTGACATCATCTCCCTCCCGTCCAGATCTCTGCTCCTCACGACCTCATGGCGCCAGCAAGTCGTCTCAGCGAGGCGATTGCAAAAGAGAACAACATATGCGTCCAACCATCCTAAGGTGCAGCAGCTGACCGTGGCTCCTGTCCAGTGTTGGTACTGCAGTCCCCTCCCTTTCCCAAATGGTGGACTCTGCACCGTTCAGAGAACTAATGGCTTGTGCGAGCCGTTATGGAGAGTTCCAAGCCGTAATTTCTTTTCCAAAAAGGCAGTACCAGCAATTCATAAATATGTAAACAGAAGGTGGGTCAGTCCTTGAGCATTATCGGTTTTGTTTCCAAGGTGCATGGCAGTCGCGGAACGTCTGGAGCTGTAACTACGTCAGGGCAGTAAACATGTCCTTTACGGCCCACTGGGTGAATGGCCTTCCAGCCCAGGCACACCCAACATCTTTGGACAGGTTACGCCGCTTTCTCCTCACGTTGTCAACTGCTGCACCTGCGCCAAGTCCGCCCCTCAACTCCTATCCACCACCACCACCAATCTCAGCCTCCACAAGTACTGCTCCATTCATACCACATGTGGTAGGGCACAGCGTTTCAAACGCAGTTTCTACACCTGGCTTGCCTCGGCGAACGAAGTCACACAGGGGAGGAACTCTCCGCTGTCATGCAGCAAGGAAATCGATGTGTGGCTTTCCTTCTCCTGCGCCAACTGCAAATCCGTAACCATGGTGACGGACAATGGGAGGAACAAGGTGCCGCGCTGCACCGAGGAGGGATGTCCATGCACCCTGCATGGCGCACAGTTTTCAATCTGGTTTTGGAAAAGGTTCCTGAAGTCTTCCACCGATCTCATACATTCCTGAAAATGGCCAGGAAACTGGTGCAGCACTTTATCCATTCGTACAAAGCCAGGAACACTCCTCGAATTGCAGCGGCAGAACGGCCCTCCCCCAACACACTCTGATATCGATGTTTCCCCACCCGCTGGAATTCCAGCCTGCAACATGTTGGACCGACTGTATGAACAGAGAAAGGCCATTAAAACGATTTTTGATGATTCCAGGCAGACAGAAGTACTTACAACCCCTGTGTAAAACTTTGAAATGTCATCCAGTGGCAGGCTCTTGCGTGACACCTGCCGTTTGTTGAAGCCATTCGAGGAGGCGACGTTAATTTGTCAGTCCCAGGACTACGGGGATGGAATATAACGTCATCCACTGCATTCATTTTCCTGTAACAGACTACATCTCGTGCCCATGAGTCCCGGGTGGGGACTGAAATGGAGGAGTGAAGGACATTGGAGCAGAAAGCATTGTCCTGGTGAAATTGATGAATTTTCTATACCCAGGTGACAAGAGAGGAGAGCAGGAGCAGCTGGAGGAGGTGGATGGAGATGAGGAAGATGAGGCAGGATGACCCCCCAAGCACGTGGCAGTATACAGTGGAAATGGAGGCAGGGAGCCCCTCGAGTCACTTTTGCAGCATGGCCCGCAGGCATTGCTTATTTTTGCCTGGCTAGTGACAGCCGAATATTCATCATCCGGCAAAGGGATGACTTGCTGGCTCTCCACCCTATTGACCCTCGCTACCCGGTCCAAAATGGGAGCCTTTTTCCCAGCTATTGATGAGGGAAGACAAACCTCAAAATACTATAGGGAAATCCTCCGAATCAGTTGGCTGCTGCCTATGTGCCGGCATCGTCCCCTCCCCTGACGTCTGACCGGGGGTTCCTCCTCACGCATCACGTACTACTGCGGCCGGCGGCTGCCTGGGGGAAGGTGGAGGGGTAGAGCAGTAACCAGCTCCATCAGTAGTAACCTAAGTCTGGAGTCATCGATGAGCAGCTTCCTCACCCAGCCAAGTGAGGAGGGTGCAGGTCGCCAGCAGCAGCAGCAGGACCTGGAGCATCCCTGAAACCAATCAGGTTTGTGGCCTACTTGGACAGCACCTGCCACCTCAGTTAAAAGATTTCGCTGGACTACAGGCCAGCCAAACTGGATGTGTGGCCAGCATCTTGCCGAGTTTGCAGTGAGAAGCTGTCCTGCCCCGGCCATAGTGTGGGCATCAGAGCGGGGGTAGAGCGGGTGTTCAGTGCGGCGGGGGCCATTGTTTACCTCAAGAGAAAACCGCTTGTCCACGGGAAATGTGTAACGACACCTTTGTCAAGATGAAATCCGGCGTGGATCGCCAGGATTTACAAACACCAAAGCCTTAGGCGTCAGTCTGGTCAAACTACCTGCCTCACCAACTATACTGATGCCGCCACCCGCCTGATTGCCAACACATAAAAGCTTGACAGTTTCTCCATCTCCTACAACCCATCTTACCAGGACTGGTAATTGCCACCCACCTCAACACTCTGTCATATGTGCCACTCATGTCCGCATGCTGCGCTGCTTTTTGCGGGGCCGTGACACCACAGGGTTTCCCTTTGTCCCACTGTCTAAACCTTTCATGCTGCTGCGGGGGCTCCCTCCCAAATACCCCTCCACACTTTTCATTGTGCCACTGCCTGCCCTTTAAAGCTGCGGGCCCCCCGAGACCTCCGCTCTCATCTTTGGGCCCAAACCGTGGCTTCCTCCTGTTTTGCCCCTCCAGAATGTCATTGTGCCACTGCCTTGACCTCATACTGTCCCGGGCCGTAAACCTCCCCCACGTGTTTTGTCCAAACTCGGGGCCCTTTAATACTTTTTTGGGCCAAAACCCCAGAATTTTCATTGTCCACTCCCTAAATCATGCTCCCTGCCGCCGGGGAACCCCCCGCTCTCATTTCATTGTGCCTTTCTGTGGTTTTCCCCCTTTTTTTTGCCACCTCCAAATGTCATTGTCCCAAATGCCTGACCCCCATGCGCTGTGGCTGCCGCCGTCCCCTTTCCACACCTGTCACTAATTTTGCCACCTGAGCTCTCAGCTTTTTTTCCAGTTTTCGCGGGGCATGATTTTTATCGGGCTACTTTCCCCGCTTCATTTTTTTGGTCATTTTTTTTGCCCTCTTAAGTGCCCAGGGAATTTTATAGTGAAGCGAATTTTAAAAGCGGCGGCAAATATCTCGTGTCTACTAAAAAACAAATTTTTATGAAGAAACCAAAACCAAAACTCCCTTTTTTCATATTTAAGCTGGCACCCCGCCCACCCCGCAGGTCTGTGCACCCGGAAAAAGTTTTTTTTAAAAAATGAATTTTTTTCCCCAAGTAATTCGGAACGAAACGCATTCTGTCGGACAATTCGTCGAAGGGACCGAATCTCATTTTTGATAAATTTTCCCCCTCAATGCCTTGTAAATAAAATTTTAAATTTCCCAACTAGCAAGAAAATTTTCATATTTCCAAAAAAAGTTTATCCTATTTTATTTTTTTAAGTTAGTTAGTTAATTTTATTTTTCAGCAATGGGTCGGGGCATTTTAAGTTGGGACCCAGTACTTAATATCTTCCAAAGTCTTAAACTTTTTCCCTTTTGCATTTTTCCCTTGAGGCGATCCATTAATACTCCTCGTGAAGGTTTTGGGTGGGACCCAAAAAATCTTGGGTTGGAGACAGAGTCAGAGTTAATATTAAAAAAATTCCCTCATGGCTTCCTGCATGTCAGAAACTAAATGAGGCATTTTTAATAGGAAATTATTAAGCATCCAGGGAGAGAAAGGAGGGAGATTTTGCTTTTGAGAGTGAGGTAAATTGGCGCATGATCGGACCATGTGGCGTAGCTTATAGCAGAGGATTCCCAAAATGTGGGGGGCTGCTTTAAAATAAAAATAAAAAATTGCCGGGAAATGCGAAGTTTAGCTGCAGGAAGTATTGTAGTCTAACTCGTAGGGGTGTGGTAGCCGGGGTCGGAGATTTTCCTCTAGCGGAAGGACTTCAATCGGGTTTTTTTGGTGAAAGAACTCTGGAAATGATCAATTTCATTATCAACAACCACACATATAATTAGATAGCCTTTAGCTACTGTTGGCCTTAGTGACTGTTTTGGAAATAAAGGATAGCTGGTTCTGGTTAGGAGCATAAACAGCTACTATAGTGCATATGACAGAATCGAGGGAGCAATTCAAAATAATATTCCGACCTTTTGGGTCAATTTTGGAGCTTATTAAGGTAAAAGCTACAGTGTCTTTAACAAATATAGCTACACCTGCCGTCTTCGTATCTGAACAGGCGAAGTGCGAAACCGGGAACTTTTTGTGTCTCAAATGAAAGGAGTCAGTTGGATTCAAACGTGTCTCCTGCACACAAATCATATCTGCTCCAGGGCCAAAATGAATCCCTCCAAAAGAGTGCCTTTAAAGGGGGATTTTGGCCATTGGCGTTAATTGAAAGGAATTTTCTTCCCCAAAGGGGGATTGCAGTTAACTATTTTTAGCAAAGGTGGTAACTCAGTAAGCTGGGTTTGCCCAAAAACACGGTAAAACATTGAGAGTTTTAGCAGTAGACATGGCATCAACATCAACAGAACTTAGGTTGATTAGAACAGGTCGTTTGTGAACAAGAGTACAAACACAATTTGAACAAGAAACTGTTCCCATTAACATGGGAACATGTGTGCCGGGGCAAAGTCTCGTGCATGGCACCTGAAAAATAGTCTTACGGTTTGGGGCAAAACGCTGAGCGATGGATTTTGGGAACCTCCTGGGAACGAGTGCGGGGGATACCAACAGCGATCATATCCGGTGGGGAGTCTGGCATTGTAAAAGGGGTTCGGGTTTGGGTTCGTGGACCAAATGCAAGGATGTGTTAAGCCCGCCAGGGAAGGAGTTTAAATAGCCCCCCGGTTTTCAACAGGCCCGCCGCAAAGCGGGTGATTTCTGCGGCGTGAGGCTACCAGGTCATTCCCTGCGTGATTGCTTGGGTGGCGGCCCCGGGGTACCGTGGTACAAAATCGTAATCCAAAAGGCGTAGCATTGACAGGCAGAAGGTCGGGCAGGTAGGAGGTTCGTGGTAGAGACAGGAGACGGCAGGGCAGGCCGGCGAGGTTGTGGTCAGAGCAGGCAACGGTGGGAAGCGGCAAAAATAGACAAATTGATCCGACAGTGAACAGAGGTCAGGTAATTACTCCATCCACCAACAAGAAAAATTATTTGAAAAAAAAGGGGGAAAATGTGCAAAATAGTTACCGAAAAAATTAAAAAAAAAAAACCTTTTCTTTACAAATTTAAAAAACTCATATTTAGAAGACAAGCTCCATAAGGAAACAAGGGCGTATCGTAATAGCCTCCTGTGTTCAAAGGTTGGGGGGCCCTCGGAAGAAGGGACCTTTGCCCCAATATCTCCCCAAATGTTTTCACCACAATAAAAGGTGGGGCACTCAACCCAAAAAAGGGGACCCCCCAAGATTTTCTTTGACTATCCCACCTTTCCAATAAATCACCCATTAACAGTCCCAACTAGTGTTTAGCGATTACGTTGGCTATCGACATCGGGGATAGTGATAGTCCCGGTACCATCGATAAGGTTTTTCAATAGTGAGCATCATTATGAGCGATGACCATTTAAAATTTGGGAGGAAAACACCTTTTATTCTTCACCCCAAACAGGGCTGGAAAGCTGGGAAATTTAAAAGCCACAACAGTCAAAAGGATACCCGCTACTCTTAGGGACAACACTTAGGGGTATAAAAACCCCAGAAAAAAAATCCACAATGAAAAAGAATTAATTAAGTTTGATAGTTTGATAATCATTTTAATTTATGCTTTCCCCTTGTCTTCTTCAAAATTAAATCTTTTTTCTAATATGAATTTTGACTCGGATACAAGGACTTTCTGTTCCCCTCCTTTAAATATTTGGTCTAAGATATGTTAGAAAAAGGGCCCGGGGATTTGAAAGCGGTCATAGCTGTGCTTTTAAGGTTATTAGATTAGTGTAACTAAGGCAGATGTCGAGTATTCATTTTCATTTTTTGGTAGATGGGAGGGGTCATGATTTAATATTAAATGATATCTTTAATTTAAAACACTGATTGGATTGTAACCCATACTTTGCTATATATTACTTTTTATTTGGGTTGTAATATGCCCACCCTTTTCGTATGACAGCTTGCCTTTAAAAAATCATGTCGTCCTAATAAAGCTTCTAATTTTTGAATAAATCACAGTGCATTTTTATTTTTGAAGGTCCGTGGGAGACAGAGAGGTTTCTAAGAAAGGATATCTACTCATTTTGGTGCCGTGACTCGGGGTTAGAAAACCCATACCGGGAGTAAAGGGATACCAAGCACCCCCTTTCTTTGAAACCTGGATTGCTGCACGGTGAAGCCC
>JAODAL010050659.1:0-27243 GCA_025379985.1 Phyllomedusa bahiana
TTCATGGGGAAAAAGCCCTTTGAAACAGTCCCCAATGAAATGGTTTTCCGCCTGGCGGTTTTTCAAATTCTACATGTTCATTCTTGCGTCCGGTTTTCGGGCAGAATATGAACAAGTGAATGTGAAGGGGGAGGGCTTTTCTCTGCTAATCGCGGAGAAAAGCCGTCCTTCCACGGCCATGTGCACGACACAAAAACCGGACAAATAGCGGTCGGATAAACCGACGGGTATTTGTCCTGTGCCGTGTAAATGGGCCCTAACTTTACACCATTTTAAGTTTGCTTACTGTATGACACTAACTGCACTAAAATACTGGCGCATTTTTTTATGCCCGGCATCACACGTTAAGCCACATCCTCTTTTGGCAAGCTGAGCCCTTTGGCAGAGATCACACTTCTTATGTCAAAGGAGGCACAGAAGTGTCTAGAAACTCTTTATAACTGTTATAACTGTTATGGCTGTTATGGCTATACTGCAAAAAGAAAATTCTCCAACACAAAAATACAGCAGTACCAGCAGGCACTAAAACCCATGCAAACACTGCATTCAAGGAACATTTTTGGGGCGACATGTATGAACGGGGCTGCACCAGATATCTGCCTCTCAGCAGCCCTGTTCATGCATTTTTAAATCTGCCGCACGCCATTAACAGGCGCAATACATAGTGCCTGCGGAGCTTTGTAATGCGCCCGATCTCGGGAGGCGGGGTGCACTAGAACTATAGCGAAGCTACATATTTATAGCTTCAGTATGGCATTTCTAGGCGCATTACTGCTGGAACAGGTAAACCACTTTCAACGTGGTATACCTGATCCAGAATGGTTGGAATGCGCCTGATTTATGATCCGCTGTAGAGCATTCTATGCTATTATTATTTGCTGCATGGCGCCAAATTTCATGCATGTCGCCCTTAGTACGCACAGCATATATCAAAATGCCGTCCAAAATCCAACAGCATTTTGACATTGCTGGACCACGGCACCGCGTTTTTTGGTGAAGATATGCGCAAAATCCGCGGTCGGTTTTCTGATTTGCCATCGGCCCTGTACATTTAATGTACAGGCCCAATGGCAAATCCGAGCAGAATCCGGCAGAATTTACAACATATTGCATATTCCACCCGACAGTAAAAAATCTGTGTTGTATAGACTACAGCACAGATTTTTAATTGCGGTCTATGCAGCACAAGGTACCGGCGGATTTTCAGTGGATTCAAAATACTGAATCTGCCAAAAATCCGATGGTAAAGCTATGCTGTTTAGACTTAGTCTTAGGCGGCTTTACCTTTCTTTTCTTTACGTAAAAAATAGAATTTCTTAATGCATATTTGAACAAATTGTTTATGCCCATCTACCATGTCAAGGTAACCTTGTCAGACAGGTCACTATCTCTAGATTTGCCACTATTTTTTGTGCTGGAGAATTTGCTTGTTGCACTACAGCCACAACAGCATGCACCATTGTCATTTGTGTTTGGATTTGCTTACTAGTTTTTACTTTTTTTTGTATTTCTTTTTCTTACCTTGGCCTCTTTGTCTCTCACTCCACATTTATATCTATAAAGACCTGGCTTTTTGTTGCTACCGTTAGAAGCCAATATCTATGCAGTTTGTATTCAAGTCAGCTTTTAATTTATTTATATTGCCACCTAGGGTTGGCAACAGGTATGTGACATTTTTACAAGTATTTGTGTTATTACCATGTTCACTTCGGAGATGTGGTCAATGCTGGTCACTTCAATGTCTACAGCAACAATCACAGGAGGACCTAGAAATAACACATGCAAATTTAAAAAAAAAAAGTATTTGTGATCTAAAAATCAAAATGTAATGTATTTTAAATAATCATTGCAGAAATGCTTTTTTACAGTAAATTTACTGGGGTATACCATAAATGACTGGTAGGAAGGGTCATGACCCTGGTTCTGCAATCTGAAGGGGCCACTGGCTGTCACATCTGGGTGGGGAATGAATGGAGATATGGTTGAACATGTGTAGCTCTCTGTGTTAAAGTCAATGGGAGGTTTTCTGAACTTCAGCAATATTAGTAATAGACGAATGAATGATCAACTATATAATTGCTTTACTATATCTTTTTTACTTTGCAGACTGGATTGTTTTGCAGATTAGAGTTACTATACTTCCCCTTTTTGTTCTTTTTAAAGAATATCTGTAATTAACCACTTAAGCTTGAGGCCTTAAAGGGAATGAGTTATCAAAACATGAGTCATTGTTTAAGTCCCATTTTTATGTTAAACACATTTTTTAGGAATTTTTGGTTGGGTTTTTTTTAATTTTTCATATCACTTTCAATATTTTTTTAATAATTCTTAAGTCTTGCAGTTTTCACTTTGGCCACTAGGCCTTCTTTGCACTGCTTTAACAGCAGTCAGAGAGATGCTTTACAGTAGCTCCATGCACATAGGAGACTTAAAGGTATTGTGTCGCAATTTTTTTTTTTCAGTAATGTGTGTGTTTTCTATCATCTTTTTATTCCCATTTGCTGTAACTTTAATTGTGAGTCTATAAAAAAAAGTTATACAGCTTCATGTGTGTAAGAGCCTGCCCCCCTTCAGAGAGAGCCCTGTGCTGTGTGAATTACAGGACACAAAGGCAGCTGCCATAAAGTAAATACTGTAGGTAAGAGACTTGAAATGATTCCCTTCTGTTCAGTGAGAGCCCCCCTGCTGTGAGCTCAGCATGCTCTATTGTCTGCAGGGAGCAGGGAACCATGATTGTGTAGGCCAGAGGGGCAGCTACTGAATGTCCAGCCCCTCTGTGCTCCAGCACCGCTGCCAGAGAAGAGGCTGACAGGTGTGCAACGTGTCCTCGTTCCTAATAAAGTGATTGTGCTTTTGTCACTAACGATTTTTGCACAATTCAAGATTTTTCTGCTAATTTTAGTTCTCTCATTTCTGACGTAAAGAATGCTATTTTTAAAGGGATTTTTGCGCTAAAATCCTTTTATTTCCAGATTTTGACACTAATAAAATTCTCTTGCTTCTGATGCAAAAAAATTCTTTTTTTTATGGATTTTGGCACTAAAATCCTTTTGATTTTGGTGCTAATAAAGTACTCTCACTTCTGATGCTGAAAATTCGATTATTTACGGATTTCGATGCCAGACTCCGCTCCGTGGCAGCGGATTTCGACGCAAGACTCCACTCCGCGGCGGCGGGTTTCGACGCCAGGCACCGCTCCGCGGCGGCGGATTTCGACGCCAGGCTCCGTGGCGGCGGATTTCGACGCCAGACTCCGTTCGCGGAGTTCCTCTTTAGTTCCTCCTGTCGTACACGTCGTACCCATCTGACACACGTCGTTCCTCTTTAGTTCCTCCTGTCGTACACGTCGTACCCATCTGACACACGTCGTTCCTCTTTAGTTCCTCCTGTCGTACACGTCGTACCCATCTGACACACGTCGTTCCTCTTTAGTTCCTCCTGTCATACACGTCGTTCCCCTCTGACACACGTCGTTCCTCTTTAGTTCCTCCTGTCATACACGTCGTACCCATCTGACACACGTCGTTCCTCTTTAGTTCCTCCTGTCATACATGTCGCACCCATCTGACACACGTCGTTCCTCTTTAGTTCCTCCTGTCATACATGTCGTACCCATCTGACACACGTCGTTCCTCTTTAGTTCCTCCTGTCGTACACGTCGTACCCATCTGACACACGTCGTTCCTCTTTAGTTCCTCCTGTCATACACGTCGTACCCATCTGACACACGTCGTTCCTCTTTAGTTCCTCCTGTCATACACGTCGTACCCCTCTGACACACGTCGTTCCTCTTTAGTTCCTCTTTAGTTCCTCCTGTCTTACACGTCGTTCCCATCTGACACACGTCGTTCCTATTTAGTTCCTCCTGTCATACATGTCGTACCCATCTGACACACGTCGTTCCTCTTTAGTTCTTCCTGTCATGTACGTCGTTCCCTTATGACGTACGTCGTTCCTCTTCAGTTCCTCCTGTCATACACGTCGTACCCATCTGACAAACGTCGTTCCTCTTTACTTCCACCTGTCTTACACGTCGTACCCTTCTGACAAACGTCGTTCCTCTTTACTACCTCCTGTCATACACGTCGTACCCATCTGACATACGGCGTTCCTCTTTAGTTCCTCCTGTCATACACGTCGTTCCTCTTTAGTTCCTCTTTAGTTCCTCCTGTCATACACGTCGTTCCCCTCTGACACAAGTCGTTCCTCTTTAGTTCCTCCTGTCGTACATGTCGTTCCCCTCTGACAAACGTCGTTCCTCTTTAGTTCCTCCTGTCATACATGTCGTACCCATCTGACACACGACGTTCCTCTTTAGTTCCTCCTGTCATACATGTCGTTCCCCTCTGACACACGTCGTTCCTCGTTAGTTCTTCCTGTCATACACGTCGTTCATAGGATATGTAGACGTTGGCCACCTGTGAGCAGGCATGCAGACATATACTGTGGCGTTCCTTCTGCATATCCATAGTGAAATAGAGGAAGGGGATGTGCACACAGAGTCTTGGGATCTGTATTGGGTCTGAAAAGCGCATCCAAAAACGTAGCGTCTTTCGGATGCAAAATGCAGCTAAGAGTTTGGATGCATTTTGGCTGCAGCAGGATCGCACCCTATAGTTTATTATAGGGCTCCTGCTGCGTATTTCGGACGAAAAATTTAAATGACAATTCCTAGAACAGATGCGAAAGACGCAGTGAGACGCGTATCGCCAATCACTCGTGTTAAAGTCGATGCGTGTTTCTAATAAATAGCAATGTAAAATCACACTGCTATTTATTCGAAACGTGTTTGGGTCTGTTTGGGGACTGACAGACTGATCCAAACACGTATTGAAAAGCGTATGTTACACGGAGTCAAAGACGCAATGTGAACAGACCCTAAATGTAATCACAATCTCACTCTGGTTATTCCTTTTTCAGCTATGAATACACAACAGCTCTGTGTGGTGTCCTTAGTCACTAACAAAATGGAGAGTCTAGAGAGTCTACAATCCACCTCCCCCTCCTTATGCACACAGGGGAGGGGGAGGCTTGTGAGGTCACCACCAGACCAGCCCACATTCACAGCAGTGCTGTAATACATGGTCTTTGTACATGGACCAAAATGTTTTTATCTTGGGAAACATTGAAAATTATTATGCATTTTTTAATATTTACCACAAATTGAATGAAAGCAAAAAATATGCTAAAAATGTAGACAAAAATGAACACATAATATTTCATCAACAAAAAAAAAAAAAATTTGATGACAGATTCCCTTTAAGACTGACTCAGTCCCATTCACTTCTATAGGAGAGTTTTCTAGTCATGCTCTGTGACCTGGGAAGAAATCACTCTGCAGGGAGGTGAAAGGGTGAATTGTGACTATCTCCTCTTGTGACTGGTGGATCCTGTGTTCACACTGGTGTCTCCTTTAAATTGACCCTGTTTGTGCTGATAATGAGCAGACAACTGAGAATCTCTATACAGAACAGGAAGTGTCAGACATTATTAGACCTAGTGGCCAAAGTGAATACTGCAGGACGTAAGAATTATTTAAAAAATATTGAAAGGGATATGGAAAATTTAAAAAAAAATATAACCAAAATTCCTAAAAAATGTGTTTAACATAAAAATGTGAGTTAAACAATAAGTCATTTTTGATGACACATTCCCTTTAATGACCAGCTATATTTTTTAGTTTTTACTTCCCTGCGTTCCAACAGTTATTTAAAATTAATTTAGTGATGCAGTTGTATGAGGACTTGTTTTATGCGGGAGAAATTGTATTTTTTTTGGGGGGGGGAGCATAGTTTAATTTGTCATATAACTGCACAAAAAAAATTTTACTTTTTTTGCATCATGAACATAAAGTTTTTTCTTCATTTGTTCATATTTTTTTATATCGTATATATTTCACATTAAATAACCTGTTAGATTAATTTCACAGGTTATCATGGTCCTGTGGATACCTAACATGTGTAGGGGTTCTTTTGTTCAATGTATGCACATAATGTTTTATTAAATATTTATTTTTATTTTATTATTTATTTACACTTTTTATGTTTTTTACCTTTTTTAAGGAAAAGCTATGCCCCCTTTTTTACAGTTAGTAATGTATTAGCATACTCCTGTATGCCGATACATTACACTATGGGCCACATGTATGAAATCTGTCTAAAACCATAGCAACCAATCAGAGCGCCCCATTCATTCCATATAGTGCTCTGAAAAAATTAAAGGGACGCTCTGATAGGCTGCTATGGTCAACAAAGTGAATTTTAGACCTAGACAGTTTTCATACATGTGTCCCTTTGTGTCAGTATGGCACAGGCTGCGGCAAGGGCAACACACAGTGTGTCCTGATAGTAGGCTTCCTATGCAGACAGCCCTGGGGCTACACTAAGTCCCCAGGGCTGACTACAGATATTACCTAGGCTCCTTTGAGTCACTGGGAGTCCCTTTGACCTGATGGAACAGGGGATTCTACTTTGATTATGCCGCGGTCATGGACCGCTTTCTCTGGTCCTTGCTGTTCATAGAGACTGCACTAGAAATTGCACCATTCCTAGCGTAGTTGAGGCAGTGGGAGCCACAAAACCCCTCTGTCTGCAGCGACGTCTTTTGCCGTTGCTGCACACAAAAGACACATACTGCCTTCTGTCAAAAGACGCTGGGCGGGTGTTAAGGAGTTAAAACCCCTATTCTTACCTCCAATGCCGGGCCTGAATTTTCTAGCATATCCTTTCATTAGCCCTTCTAAACTTGGCATCCAAGCTATATCAAGGTTTGATCCAATGTAATCTCCGATGTCCTCTGGACCACTGGAAAAGTAAAAAAACAAAAAAAGTGTATCAGAAAAACTAACTTCATTAAGAAATCTTAAAGGGGTATCCTATTTCATTTATTAGTTTTAAACATGTAGGCAAAGGTAAATAAAGATTATAACCAAATACATTGCTGTTCTGATTTTGCTTCCCTTCAGCGTTAGAGCAAATCTTATCTCCTACTTTACTACACAAGCCTCCCTAGCTTACCAACCACCTCTCCCTACTCTAGGTAAAACTATAAGTCCAGGAAAGACCAAAATATTCCAACGCAGGTTAAAATTAATGAAGATTTATTTTCAAAAAAACAGCAGACCCACACATGGTGCGTGCTCACGGGCTACGCGTTTCTAACCACTAAGGTTCCTCATCACGGCCCCGTCAGGACCAAATGGTAACTTTCAAACCTGATGCCGATCAACAGACGGTCGCCTCACATTGGTGATTAACCGGTGCGCCTAAGGTAAGGCTCCATACAGACCTAATCTCAGCTCTGAATGTCCACTCTGCACGCCCTCTATCATATAACTCTATATATCACAGAGCTCAGCTTCTCTCCTCTATCATATAACCCTATATATCACAGAGCTCAACTTCTCTCCTCTATCATATAACCCTATATATCACAGGGCTCAGATCTTCTCCTCTATCATATAATTCTAAATATCAAAGAGCTCAGCTCCCTCCTCTATCATATAACCCTATATATCACAGGGCTCAGATCTTCTCCTCTATCATATAATCCTATATATCACAGAGCTCAGCTCCCTCCTCTATCATATAACCCTATATACCACAGAGCTCAGCTTCTCTCCTCTATCATATAACCCTATATACCACAGAGCTCAGCTCCTCTCCTCTATCATATAACCCTATATATCACAGAGCTCAACTTCTCTCCTCTATCATACCCTTCTGTCAGAAAGAGCAAAATACAACGCATGACAGGTTCCCTTTAACTTTGGACAGATGCAGCTGGACTACAGATCTTACTCAGAGTGTGTTCTGAAATTCTAGAAAGCAATTGGTCTATAGCACTACAACCACCAGAGGAATTCTGGGGGGGGGAGGGCTCGCACCCCATTAACACATAACATGAGCACGTACACTTTTATTCCGGCATATCTTCAATTAACCGCATTATCCCACTTTATACAGTTCTATTTAGTGTGACTTTTGGCTGCTTGTGTGTGGTAAAAAGCCTGGAGACGGTCTTGGGTCTGCTGAGAAGTGTTGGCATCTGGAGCAGCAGCCATTCGCTTTGTGGCAGCAGTCTTATGCCCTGGTGCAGGGTTTTTAATTCAACAATAAAGTTTGAGAGAAATTGCATGCATGGTGTACATCAAAACCAGAAAATTATTAAATACAGTACATATTGCAGTATATACCGTATTACAGTATATATTGCAGTACATATTGCAGTATATACCGTATTACAGTATATATTGCAGTACATATTGCAGTATATATTGGAATCAAGATACATGAAAGACTGATAACATAATGCATATTGCAATGAGGAATTGATTGACCAAACATTTACAAGTATACCTGTCTGCAGGGGTGCCAATAGGGCAGTGCTCCTGCCGGGGGCCCTAGTCAAAACGGGGCCCACTGATATGTTAAAAAATAGCAACTACCCTGTTTCCCCCAAAATAAGACACGCCCGAAAATAAGACATAGTGCATTTTGTTTTATGCAATTCAGAGTTTGGCTGCTTCTGCTGATGTTTGTGATGAAATCACTGCAGTATATTAATACAGGTTGAGGTTTTGTTCAACAATAAATAGGAATTATTGTTTATGGAAAAAAAAACATCCCCTAAAAATAAGTTTTAGCTCGTCTTTAGGAGCAAAAATTAATGTAAGATACTGTCTTATTTTGGGGGAAACACGGTAGTAATGGGTGGGGGCCCCATTTGATTTGGCTGTATGGGGCCCTGATGACTGATGGCAGAGGCACAACTACATATTAGGCAGATGTACAACTATATATTAGGAAAAGCAGTGGAATTATTAACGCTGAAGTCAGAGAGAAAAAAAAAAGAACTAGAAACAAGAGCTTTGAAATAAGCCCATTAACTGAACCATTAGCACTCACAGATTCAAACCTATCCACCGGTGTGGAAAATGAGGACCAAAAAACAAACGGCATTCAGGACCATTAACTAAAATAATGCAATAAATACACAGAATTAGATGAAATACTATCTACCTATTTGGGAGAGAGGGGGGATAAAATGTAAGATTTGGATGAGGAGGAGAGAACGTGGGCTCAGTTGCAGGGTTACTTGTTGGTGGCACAACTGGTCTGAAGGAGTTTTAATTTATAAGAATGCTCAAATTCATAAAAGGTACAGAAAAAATATGCAAATTAGCTAATTTACAGAAGAATGAAAACAAACTTAAAGGGGTTTTGCCACAATGTAATGTGATCTTCCAAAATGGGTATTTAATCACTTTTCTAAATATATGTAATTAAAAAAAGTGTAGCTTGTGAGAGGTGCAGTGTTGCTTATATGCCCCTAGTTTCCTGACTGTTTACATTAGCAATGACCAGGAGCTGATCTGGCAGCACTTGCATTGTTTGCACTTCTTATCTGATGGCAGGGCACATGAATGAGTTTTGAATGGAGGGGGAGAAAAAAGCAGTTCTTCTGGGCATGTGTACTACCTCTGTTATGTGACACAGCCTGTGTCTGCTGTATAGAGAATCTGCTGGTTGTAATGTAATTATCTGAGTAAACATGCAGACACTCTGTGCTCAGCCTTCCCCACGGCAGTTCGTGAACACTGCCTGCTTGGATCTTATCTTCTCTCCTGAGCAGATAAGAGGGAGAAAACAAAATCTATAGAGCTTGTGCACAATACAGTTATCCTCTGTGGTTTAGTCAAACAATGTTTGCTCAACTACAGCGCCTGAATATCAGCCTCGGGAGCCTGTATGGGAGGTGGTGCGATGACATCATGGAGGAGGCACTTGTTTTTTTAAACACAGAAACACACGCCCCTGTTATCAAGGCTTAAGAGGACAGTTCAACCTGTTAGGTGAGGAAATCACTTCTTGGCAAAACCCCTTTAAGCTCTCCAGGGTGCTTCATGTTTTTGGAGGAGACTCTATTTTTCCTTGTATCAAATAATTTTTTTTACCTTCTGAAGGAGAGCTAATTTGTATACTTTTTTGCCCTGAAAATAAGTCGCCATGCACCAACTGGGTCTCCTCAGTGAGAAACAGTACCCCCCAAGCTCCAAATGCAATGTACAATGTGGCAAACAGTGGATGATTAATGAAATCAAAATAGCAATAGCTTTGGTTCTGGGATCACCATTTTGGTAAGTGGCACAAATATAACAGTCTGATGATAAGGCTTATTTTCAAACTAGCCAAAGCCAGCTTTGTTCTTCAGGCCAGTTTAATGTACAGAAACAAACAAAATCAAGCCTAGGCCGTCTGGCCACTAAATAAACATAAGAGACCCTCTCTTACTGTGGCTTTAGCCTACTGTTCAGCACTATAAAAAGACAGAATCCAAAGACAGTTACTTCTTATTCAGTCTTTCCTCAAGCCTGGGGTATTAGAGCCCTCTCCCCATCTCCACTGTTGCTCCAAATATCAGGTACCAAACCACACCCCCTGTTGTCTTGAGCAGCAGGCTTTAATATTCCTCTAGAGACCTGCTAAAGCCTGTCCTGGAACATCGGAACGGCCTTCTGCGTAATACTATAGCCATTCCGGAAAAGCCAGCCCATAGCTCGCTGCATCACAGCTGTACTAGCAGCTACTACCAGTGGCAGTAACTTAGGGTTACTGACCCAAAACTGCTGGCTTCCCCTACCAAGGCCAGGCACCTCAGTGGCACATAAGGTGCCAAACACCAATAAGTGGCAGAGGAATGCGACCACCCAAGGTCACTCTGCAATACAATCAACAACCAATGTAAGTTTAAAAACCTGGTCAATATGGAGTTCATGCTTTGTGGTCAAATCACAGGTTTAAAAACAAAAAAACACACTTCACAATCCAACTTCATAAAGAATAAAACTTGACTTTTATTTGAATATATAAACAATATAGCACAATGTATGGAAAAAAGTAAAAAATTCTTACACTTTTCAGAACAAGACCTTATTTTTTGCAATCTGTACATCCTCACGCTATGTGTGAACTTACCCCAAAATGTTTTGCTAATGAAGCAGTGGATTTAAACGAATGATTAGTATAGAAATTATTAAACAGTTGGTGAGTCACAATGTAAAATGGTCATATTTTTTACATCTTCTGGAGGGTCTCAAGTTGCTCAGGTCAATCTAGCCTGCAGAAACTATGAAAATGTGCAGATGTATCAGAGCTGGTACCACAAAGTTTTCTCTTTGATTTATATATCCTTAGATGTTGCTAAGCTTTCCATCGCCTGGGTCAAATATTCAGATTGGGTTGTTTCTGCTCCTACTGTCACCCAGCCTACGCCTTCTGCTTGGACCTGTGCATACAGCACTACAGATAAATACAGCATTATTTCAAATCAGGAAATTATCATTATGCAATAGTAAAGCTGCCTGAAAAATTTGAATGACCAATTGAGCTCGGCTACATGCAGTAACATTTACCATATTCAAAAACATAATCGTCCTACCCAGCTAAACTAAACTGAAAACTAGAACAATATTCTACAACTGAAACATCTGAACATTTCAGAAAGAAAATAATTGCACATTACCTGTGACTCATTGCATCTGTGGTACATGTTACAGAAAATAGCAGAGTCCAAAGGATAATTCCCATGTCTATAGAGCTTGGTAGATGATCACAGACTAGAGCTGTATTCATCCCATTAATATAATGCAGCCATGCTGTTACAGGAGGCTTGTGCTGTGTTGGATGCCAGTGCTGATCAGTGGATGCCAATGAGCGGTGCCCAAAGTTCAAGCCTCACAGAGCAGATTGCAGAACTGTCAGGTTCTTACTGCCTTTGTGATATGTTTTCGCCACAGTGTTTGTATTTATGTGGCATTCAATGAGTTTGTATGATCATTATCATGACGTATCACACATATGGGTATGTATCAGTGCAATTGTATCAGCAATTAGAACATAAAGCAAGATAAAATAAAGAACATAAGTATAGACAGGGATTTAAATATGTGTATGTATATATACATACAGTATATATTTATATTTATTATTTATAAATAATATATAATAAGTATAAATAAATAATATATAAATAAGCACTGAAAGGCCGTGTTCACACGGCTTATTCCCGACGGATTTGTGCGCCGTATTGAGTGCACAAATCCGCCGTGAATAAGAGGCGGGACGGGGGCGGGGCGGAGCGGGACGGGGGCGGGGCCGGAGCGCGGCGGGGACGCCGCTCCCCGGCCTCAGACAATGCATTGTTTACGGCGCGTCCGCGCCATAAATAATGTGCATGTCACTTTCTCCCCCGCGGCGGATTTGCCGAGCGGGGAGGAGCGACGGAATCCACTGTTCTCTATGAGAGCAGTGGATTACCGTAATTGCTGCCGCGGATTGGCGCCGTACTGCAGCGCAATCCGCGGCAGAATAAGCCGTGTGAACGGGGCCATACACTGAACAGTTGGACATGTGCATTCTAAATGAGATGGTCTCATTTAGTATGCACATATATATATATATAGTATATATATATATATATTATATATATATATAATATATATATATACACACACAAAAAAAAGTTGGGGGTATTTGGCTTTTGGTTCACATTTCAGAATGAACATAACATTTCTTGAAACATTTTAGATGCAGTAAATGAGATCTTCTATTACCTTTAGATGCACATGTCCCACTGTTCATTGTTTCAGCGCTTTTTGTAGAACTTGCTGATCTCTAAGGGTATGTTCACACGGGGTAATTTTCGTCGCGTATTTGCGCTCTAATACGGACGAGATGCGCACCGAAATTACGGTAATCCATAGTTCTCATAGAGAACTATGGATTACGCCTCCTCTCCTCGCTCGTACAATGCGATCGTATTATACACACATAGAGATAAGTGACATGTCAATTAGTTGCGGCGAATACGTGCCGCGAGTAATGAATATCAATGGGGCCGGTGTATTAGCGTGACCTCCCGAAACACACGATGTACTGCGGCGCGTACTGTACACGTCGCAGTACATCGTGTGAACATACCCTATAAAGGAGCTCAATAGCAATATTCACAACAGGTGTTTGAATCACCCTGAATCACCAAAAGGAGTGGTGTGGATTCTATGTTATTCAGATAGTAGAGGCTTGTCACTGTACCATTCCCAAAGTGTGGGTCAGATCTATATTGACTAGACACACCTGCCCTCACTGTAACACCACCACCAAAGGCTCATCTGGTGACAACAGTGGCTAATACATAGAGCTCTCTTTGTTGTCTCCAGTATCATTGGCAGCCATCATTGCTGCTCAGACTTGTTAGGTACATGATAGATAAGTAGAAGAGAAAGTTCAACTCTCTGTATGACCTAGTAGAAATAAGTGAGAAGCCCACAGTCCGACACTTCGGCCAATATGGCCTTTCTCAAGGACCTAAGTAGTGGGGAGCAGGAGACAGGAGCGGCCGGGTGTGTGTGACAATCTCCAGCTCCTGCTTCCCACTATCTTAGGTCGAGCTTCACACTAATTTCTACTATGCCATACGGAGAATTGAATTTTCTATTGTACTTACCTATCATGAACCTAACGTGAATAAAAATTGTGATTCTTTACCAAAAGGAGTGCCATGGATTCAGTTTTACTTGGACTATTAGCCCCTCTGCCTTTGTCCATTGAGCACCCATAATCAAAAACAAGTCACTTTGCAATATGTGTCCATTAACAGTGTCCTACCTATTCTGAGATATCCCCTCTTGTATGGGCTGCATTAGCTCCTCTGGTCGCTACAGACCTGTTCAATCTCTCATGATAGGCTGCCAGCATTGGTTGCTATAGCTACAGACCTGGCTTCTACTGCAGCCTATTAGAAGCCCCTGAATTCAAAATGAAACCAAGAAAACAGGACTGAGGTGAGATGAATCAATGTAGTGAAACAACCCCTTTAAAGGGGTTTTGCCAGGACGCGCCTTATCTGCTAAGAATCAAATGTAAACAAGCCACGCTGAGCGAGCGAGAGACACAGCCAGAGCACAGAGCCGTGCATAAGGGATCGTGTGAAATGTTCACTCAAATAATCAAACTACAACTAGTGGATTCTGTATACAAAAGACAACACCTTTTCTCCACAGCAGCTTGAAAGCTTCTTCATGTTCTCTGTCATCAGATAAAGTAGGGATCTACTCAGATAATCACACTACAACTAGTGGATTCTGTATACAAAAGACAACATATTTCTACCCGGTGCCTCAAAAGCTTCTTCAGCTCCCTTTCATCAGATAAGAAGTGTTCTCTTGTCAGGTCGTATCTAATAGAAGCTTTTAAGTAACTAAGGGCAGGTAAGGCAGCCTGTAGCTCTCTCAAACTGCAATTTTTGTAATCACATATATTTAGAAAAGTGATTACATACCCATTTTGGAGGATCCCACGTCAACATTACATCGTGGCAAAACCCCTTTAAGGTGTGCGGCACCATCGCCTCTACAGCATTAATCCAGTTAATGTGCCTCTATAGAAACTTTTATTACATAACTATACACAACTCACAAAACGTTAGGGATATTCAGCTTTCGGGTACAATTTATGGAAAAATGTAACAGTGATATTTTATTCTTGTAGTAGCCCATTTCAGTCTGGGCACACAATGTTGATGTCACGGTTCACGCCACGGTCCCTGCTATGGACTCGCAGCGTGCCCGTGTCGGTTGTGTCCCGGCCGCTGCTGCGACATCCCCTGGTGTCCCTGGCTCTTTGCACACACCTGTCCTGGCTCCTTCCACTCCTGAGGCCTCACCACCTGTGCTTCCTCCAGCTTCCTGGCATCCTGTGCGCACACGTGCTCCCTCTAGGGGCACGCGCGCGTCACTGCACCACATTTAAGGAGTCAGAGTACCTTGGCCCCGCCCAGTGACCTGTAACCTCTGGCTACATAAGGAACCTCCTTCCTTCACTCTATGTCAGTTCGTTGCTGTTACCCAGCACAAGAGCTTGACCCCTTGGCTGCTGTTCTGCTGCTGTCTCACATTCAGCCATACGTTTATTGGTACCTGCTGTACACCTGCCGCTGTACCTGTCTGCTACACCTGCTGTTCCCTGGCACCTTATCTATCTGTTACCATCCTGGGACTGTGCCTTACGTTCAAGACTATACCTGGACTGTCACCCGTTTACGGCTACACCTGCGGTGCCCGGACTCTGCTCCAGCGCCAGCTAACAGGACCTGCACTTCGGCTACCCACTGCCTGCATCTGCTGTCTGTGCCTGCGGGGGGCCCTGAGGATCCACACCTGGATATCTGCGGTCGGCGCTTCGGCATACGTCCATCGGCGCCGCACCGTTACAGTTGATTTTCTCATCTGAAACAATTTAATGAAATAAAAGCCATAAACAGCGGAGGGTGTACACCATCAAAAAACGTCAATGTTTCAACAACGTGTCATGTGGCCTCGAGCATCATTTATAGCTTGACAACGACGTTTCGTGCTGTTCACAAGTCGCGTTATCAGGAAAAAAACAACCAGCCACATAGTTACACTTTGCTATAGAGAGGGCTAGAAATCAACCACTCCCACATAATAGAGCTCACGTGTCTGCATGGTCAGCGGATAGTCCCGATGCTGAAAAAAGAGGAAGTGACGTCAATGTTTGAGGCAGATTCAGGGCTGAATTTGAGTATCTGGATTTTATACTTGGATTCTTTTCTGTGGTGAACATTTGCCATGTGAGGCTATATTCGCACAGTGTGACATTTAGCATTGAAAGAAGCGCTTAATTTAGAGAAGAAAAATATGCTTTTATGCACTTTTTTATTCCATTTTTACACGTTTTATTTGATGTGTAATTTTGTATCTTTTGTGTTTTTTTTGGTGCGTATTTTTGATACCTATGCATTTTACAGTACAGGGAACTTCATTGCCTTTTATGCACTTTTTAATGCGTTACGTATAAAAAATCAAAAATGATCATCAACAAATTACAAATGAAATTTGTAATTTGTAACACGTAAAACTCGTGTTATTGTTGTAATTTTTATGTGTATTTTGGTGTATTCAGCGTGAACAAAATGTGCATTTTACGACTCATAATAAGCATTGTGTAAAGGGGTTTTGCCAAGAAGTGAGTTCCTCCCCTAACAGGCTGATACTCCCCTCTTGAGGCTTGAGAAAAAGGTTGTTGTGTTTCTGTGTTTAAAAAAACAAGTACCTCCTCTGTGATGTCATCGCTCCACCTCCCATGCACGTTCCTGATACTCAGTCCCTGTAGTTGAGTAAACATTGTTTGGCTAATCCACAGAGGAGAACTGTATTGTGCACAAGCTCTATGTGTTTTGTTTCTCCCTCTTATCTTAGGAGAGAGGTTAAGTTCCAAGCAGGCAGTGTTCTTTTGTTCATTCAAGGACTGCTGCGGGGTGGGGGGGGGGCGTGAGCAGGGATCCATGCATGTTATGCATGTTTACTCAGATAATTACATTACAACCAGTGGATTCTCTATACAAAAGACACAGGCTCTTTTCTCCCACTCCCTTCAAAGCTAGTTCATGTGCCCTGCCATCAGATAGAAGTGCAAACAACGCAAGCCCGGCCAGATCAGCTCCTGGTCGTAGCTAATGTAAACAGTCAGGAAACTAAGGGCATCTTAGTTAGGTTGTAGCTCTCACAGGCTACACTTTTTATAATCACATATATTTAGAAAAGTGATTAAATACCCATTTTGGAGGAACCCACGTCAACATTAGATCGTGGCAAAATCCCTTTAAGGACCAAGCAATTTTTTTCATCACATTAGTTTTTTCATCTGCCACTTCAAAGAGCCATAACTTTTTCATTTGCCCATCTATACAGAGACATAAGAGTTTTTGGGACAAAATGTACTTTGTAATGGTTCCATTGACCATAGAATATACTAGAAACCCCCCCCACCCAAAAAAAAATTCTAAGTGGGGTGGAATTTGGAAAAGTAATTGAGCCATTTTTGCGGGGTTTTGTTTTTTAAGTCGTTCACTTATCTGCATTCCGCGGGTCGGTACGATACACAAATGTGTAGAGTTTCCATTATGTTATAGTACTTTAAAAAAAATAAAAAGATTCTCTATTTTCTAAATTTACATTTTTCTGTGACAAATATGTTTTTTTGTTTTTCCACCTATGGACCTGAGTGAGGGTGCATTTTTTGCAGGTTGGAGTGTACTTTTTATTGGTAACATTTTGGAATACATCTGACTTTTTTTATCACTTTAATTTTTTTGGAAACAAAATGACTAAAGAAACGTAACTTTGGCGTTGGGAACTTTCTTCTTGTACGGTGTTTACCGTACGAGATTAACGACACTATATTTTAATAGATTGAACTTTTACTGACACAATGATATAGTACCAATTATGTTTAATTGTGTAAAAAATTTTTGGGAAAATGACAAAAGGAGGTGATTTGAACTTTAATATTTTTTCATTATTTTTTAAAAACTTTTTTTTTTTACTTTTGCATTTAGTCTCCTTAGGGTACTTGCCAACAAGGCTACATGATTGACAGTACACCATTCTGCATTATGTTTATAATGCAGAAAGGTGTACAAAGATGGCGCTCCTATGACTTCCTGCTGGTGGCCAAAAGTCATAGGCTACCTCTACACAGCCGGTTGAATTTTTAAGAGGATTCAGTATTTAGAATCCGCAGAAATCTGACTGTAAATCATCCCCATAGATCTCAATAGAAATTCACATCCGAAATCCGACCCCCAAAAAATTAGAACATGTTCTGTAATGTACCGGAAAATGGCGGATTATAGTACTGTTCAATGTGGGATGGATGAATATCTATTGCAAAATCCGCACAACAAAAATGCGGTAAAAAACGAAAACCGTTTGTAAAATACTGGTCAGATTCTATAACAGAATCCGACAGTATTTTACTTTTGTCATGGGGATGTAGCCTTAGGAGCAGTAAGATGGCAGCCATGAAAGCCTTCATTAGGCTTCTGGCTGCCAAAGCCAGGGGCGTAGCCATAGGGGAGTGCAGAGGTAGCAATCGCTACCGGGTCCGCCCGTCAAAGGGAGCCCAAAAGCCTTCATGCCACATAAGGCGATATCAGCATTGTCAGCGGCACATGGCAGCTGGGTGGCCCATTTCAGTTTTTGCACTAGGGCCCTGGAGCTTCAAGTTACGCCTCTGGCCTTAGCAATTGCTCGGCACCCCATGATCTTGTCACAAAGAGGCGGATCAGGAGGAGGAAAGGTGCGCAGCCAGGGGATCCGAGCATAGCAGAGTGCGTGTGATTGGCTATATTTGGAACTCCATCAGAAAGTAATGACGAGGACAGCTGTAAGCGCAGCCCTCCTCCTTCAGTAACACGGTCACCTTGCAGCTATGAGCTGACCTCAATATAGAAGTGGCTCCATGGGAACGCCCCTTTAACTCCTTAATGACCGCCCGTCGACTTTAGACGTCGGCTGGTGCAGGTCATTCGTCCGCAGTGACGACTTTTGGCGTCGCAGCAGACATCGGAGTTTGCGGCTCCGGGCGCCGCAGCTGCGCTGAGATCGGGGCTGTACTACACAGCTCTGATCCCAGAGCATCCCCTGTGAGCATTGGTGAGCGGGGGAAACCTCCGTCGGATCGTCACCGCAGCGCAATCAATGGGTTTCCCTGCTCTGTCGGGTGATCGGATCACCTGGTGACCTGACAGAGCCCGGGTAATGGCTGCACAGTCAGCCCTGGGGACGTAGAGTAGCCCCAGGGCTGTCTGTGTATCAAGCCAGTGACCAGGGCAGACTGTGTGCTGTCCTGATCACTGCCTGTGTATATGAATATGCTAATACATGACTAAGTGTAAAATAAAAATGTAAAACATTTCTCCCTTCAGGGGATTTTAAAAAAAAAAGTAAAAAAAATAACAGAAAAAGGGTAAAAAAAAAATAATAAACTAAAAATAAATATTTAATAAAAAATAATTGTGCATATATTACACACACAAAAAAATCCCTACACATCTTAGGTATCCACACGACCGTAATAACCTATAGAATTAATCTGAGTTATTAAGTGTGAAATGTGAATGGTGTAAAAAATTATTTAAAAACAAACAAAAAATAAATAAATCTGCAAAGTGAACTTAAAGGGGATGTATCGCTTCTTTAGTTCAGCTGATTCATACTGCTCTGCAGGAGCGTTTCTTCCCCTCCCAGCTGGGTAACATCATCCCTCCCTTCACTGTTCATGCTGGCTCCCGAGACTCCCCCCCACCCTCTCTGAGTCCACATGTCACTGTGTCTCTCCTATGCAGTCTTATTTTGTAAGAGCTGTATACATACCACAGGCTGCATTCAATCTAGACTGAGCACTGATCTCTTCTCCTCTCACAGCTGGAGATTTGTTTCTTTCTATGAACAGCACAGATCTCCCTTCTACACAATTGTGTTGTTTCCTGATTGTAGAAGCCCTGCAGTATTATTCTGTTTCTTCTGGCTGTGCAGAGTGAAAATGTGCCGGTCCCTTACTTTGACTGAAAGGCAGGAATGCAAGCTCTGTGAATACTACGACCCGGGGCTGAACAGAATGTAAATGAGCTCCCAGCTAGTGAAATGCAAGGATGAGGGATCCAACCAGGACTGAAGATCAGTGTAAACAGAAACAGAAGATAAGGAAAACTGTGAATACAAGACAGCTTTGCTAATGACATCTAATTGCAAAGTTGCTTGTATTCACTGCCCCCCTTATTCTGAAGACCTTTTAAATGAAAAATGATTACAACCCTTTAAACTATTCCCCAAAAAACTTGTCTTGAATAAAAAGAGGCCTCATACAACTGCGTCATTGCAAAAATAAAAAAGTTACAACTGTTGAAACACAGGGAGGCAAAAACTAAAAAAATGTCCTGGTCATTAACTACTTTTCAGGCCCTGGGCTTAAGGGGGGTTAATGCATTTTCTGGGCAAGTTTTTTATGATAGTAAAAATATGGGGAATTCAAAAAGCGCTCCCAAAACACATGAGGTTAGAGGTGTGTTATTTGGTGGATTGTTTGCTGTGTATGTGCACAAGTGCATGAAACAAAATGCAGTGGGCCGTACTAACAAATGCAACAAAAACAACAATACAGCAAAACTGCACATTTTTTTCCATGACACATGTGCGTGTTTTACGCCATCCATTTTTGCTGTGTGAACATAGCCTGGTGAAGAAACGCCTATAAGTTACTAGATGTAAAATCACCACAAAAACGCGACATTCTTGTAATTATAAAATAAAGAAAGAAAATCCCTAGCGTTTGATATTTTCACACATTAGTCGCTAATGAGCATGTCTGTCAGGTGACGTGCACGCTGCAGTTTCACCACCAAATAAAAATAAATCACCTTGACTAAAAAATGTTCACTGTGTGAGTCTTATGCCAGGACTAAGCTTTGTTACATATCCTTCAGGGTGCTTCCACACATCTGCAAAAATACCCGCACCAAAAACGCATTGTGTGAATCCACCCTCAGTGTAGTAATACAGAATAATAGAAAATTGTGTGTTCACCGGGGTAATAACCAGGCCAATACTCCTAATTACTTCCACAACCTCCCCTGTCCCCTCACAGACCGCTTTGTTTTGGGTCTATTGCACCTCACTGGACTGTACCATTCTTTGCTATATGTTTTTACTATATTCATGTTTTATTTCATTTTTTTAAAGAAATAACGAGTATAATGTATTACCACACACACTAATACAGAGAATCTAATGACACAAAAGCAAACAGACAGGTGAATTCCGTCTGGATGTTGGTTGCCTCCCCTTCACAGAATGGTTGGTTCCGTCGTCATGGAGACGCGTTGTGTGTCTCCCGGGGAGCTGCCGCGGCTCAGGCCTGGAAGAAACTTTGCTGAGATAAAACTTTCAGAACTTCATACTTGCAGGTAACGTTACCGCAGCATACGCCGGGCTGCTGCTTGTGCGTTACCGCAGCCTCTGCGGGGCTCCTGCTTGTGCGTTACCGCAGCCTCCGCTGGGCTCCTGCCTGTGCGTTACCGCAGCCTCTGCGGGGCTCCTGCTTGTGCGTTACCGCAGCATACGCCGGGCTGCTGCTTGTGCGTTACCGCAGCCTCTCCCGGGGGGCTTCCCACTTGCTTGGTGCGTTACCGCCCCCGGCCTCCGCTGGGCTCCTTGCCCCTGTGCGTTACGACCCTCGCCTTTTTGCGGGCCGTCCTCTGCTGTGCGTTACCGCAGCCTCTGCGGGGCTCCTGCTTGTGCGTTACCGCAGCTTCCCCCGGGCTCCTGCTTGCATGCGTTTTATTTATGCTGCTGTCTATTCATTAAACTCTATCTCTATCTTAACCTCTTGCTGACCAGGAACATGAAGGTTAAATCTCTATGACGCTTTCTTGCACTCTGATGTGATAGGTTTTATTTTTATGTCATTCTTACATAATTTTTTTTTTAATTGCGGTAAAATAGTTTAAAAAAAAAAGTTTTTCACTTTTTTAAATATATTTTTTCAACAGCAAAAGAGACGCCTCAGCATTAATACTGTAATGTCACTTCTCCATCACGGTGGTTTTTACCGAGGTGATGTAACGGCTTTGGACATGTTCACACTCATTTCACAGCGTATGTCGCGGCGTATTATGCTTAATACGCGGGGAAATGCGCCCCATAATTACGGTAATCCATAGCTCTCATAGAGAACTATGGTTTATGCCTCATCCCCCCCCCCTCATACGATGGTATTGTACGTGCGGGGAGATAAGTGACATGTCTATTGAGTTCGGCGGGCTGCCGCGCCCCTCCCCCCGCGCCGCGGGAGTACGCGCTCCCGAAACACACAATGTATTGCGGCCATGGATTACCATAATTTCGCCGCGCATCTCGCTCGTACAAGAGCTCAAATACGATGCGAAATGCGCGCTGAAATTTGCCCGTGTGAACGTACCCTTAGGCTATATTCACACGGTGCAATTGTGGTTACATATTTCGCCCCCGCAATTACGCCATGTGCTCGGGGACAGGACGGGATTGGGGCGGGGCGGGACGGGTGGGGGGGGTTTGTGGCAACCCGCCGGCCCCATAGACATTCATTATTCACGGCGCGTTTTCACCGCTAGTAAATGACATGTCACTTCTCTCCCCGCATGGTGGGAGCAGGGAGAGGAGACGTAACCCATAGTTCTCTATGAGAACTGTGGATTACTGTAATTATTGGGACGTATCTCGCCCCGTATTTAGCGCAGTACGGCGCAAAATACGTGGCGTGATACGTCCCAATAATTGCCGTGTGAACATAGCCTAAAGGTATGTTACATAGTTACATAGTTAGTACGGTTGAAAAAAGACACGTGTCCATCAAGTTCAACCAACATGTTCACACGGCTTATTTTGGGGCGCATTTCGTCACGTATTGCGATCGCACTGCGCTCTAATACGAGTGAAATGCGCCCCAATCATTACGGTAATCCACAGTTCTCATAGAGAATTATGGATTACGCCTCCTGTCCGCGCGCATACAATATGATCTTATTGTACGCGTAGGGAGATAATGCATGTCTATGGGAGCCGCGGGATGGCCGTGCCTCCTTGTCCGGAGTACGCGCCGATCAGCGCAACTCCAGAAGACCCGGCTTAATTGCGAGTCGTACTGTACGCCCCGCAATTAAGCCGTGTGAACACACCCTTAGGCCATGTTCACACGGCTTATTGCCGACGTTAATTGCGGGGAGGACGGATATCGCCCCGCAATTACGCCGGCCGGCGGGGGCCGGCCGCTTATAATTAGCCGCCCATACAGACAATTCTCATACTCATTTCACAGGCGCGTACACACCGTAAATAATGTGCATGTCGCTTCCTCCCTTCCGCGGATTTGCCGAGCGGGGAGAAGAACGGAATCCATAGCTTCTCTATGAGACTATTGATTACCGTAATGACAAGAAGACGGATTTCAGCCGTACTGCAGAGCAAATACGGCGCGCAATACGGCTGAAATCAGCGCCCAAATAATAGAGTCATCGGGGGCAAGAAGCTGCGGTTTGGGCCGCCAGTCTTCATTTCAATAATATTTGTGTGTGTTTTATTATTTTACACATTGGGCACCGCGTCCGGTTTCCTATCACGTGCGGGCTCCAACAACAAGCCTTTTGTGTCCTGTGAAGAAAAGAAGGCTAAAGTCCACCATTGGTTTAAATCGGGGGAAACCCGCACCCAGATCGGACGAAGCTGAAGCTGGTTTCATTATTCACTCAGTTTCTTATTCAGCTGCAAAATTATTTTTTTGTGTTTTTAAGAGGATAATAAAATAGGTAAACTTTCAACTTAATAAATTTCATTACCAATGGTGTGGACCAAGAACAAAACAGTGAAACCAACCCGGGTAAACACTGTAACCAGCTGGCATAAAATGTGGCAGTAACCCGCAGAAATCTAAAAACTAAGATTTAAAGTGTAAATGGCTTTGGACCACTGATCCACACTGCCATCATACCAAGAGGATACCCCACATCAGATTCAGTTACTCCAGCCTTGCCCAAAGTGATTCTGGGCACTAAAAGCTGGCATCAAAGTGGCTGAACGTCAGTTTTCCACTGATTGAATAAGTAACTGTGTGTTTTTTAAAGGTAAAAATGGGATTTGGGCCCACTGAATCCCACGCTGCCATCAACTAAGAGGCATGCCCCACATCAAATTCAGTTTCTCCAGCCTGGCCCAAAGTGATTCTGAGGCACCTAAAACTGGCATCAAAAATGGGGGCAACGGGCGAGTTTTCACTGATTTGAATAATAACTGTGTTTTTAAATGTTAAATGCTTTGGCCACTGATCCCATCACTGCCTTCATACTAAGAGGGATGCCCTCACATCAAATTCATGTTTACACCATAGCCTTGCCCAAAGTGATTTCTGGGCACTACAAACTAGAACATCAAAGATCAGGGCAGACGGGCAGTTTTGCAACATGATATTGAATCTAAGATAAACATGAAGTTGTTTTAAAAGTTAAATGCTTTGGGCCACTGATCACCCACAGTGCCATCCATTCTAAGAGGGATGCCCACATCAAAATTCGAGTACTCGAGCCTGGCCCAAATTGATTCTGGGGCATTAAAACTGGCATCAAAATGGGCAGACGGGCTAGTTTTCACTGATTTGAATAAGTAACCTGGTGTTTTAAAGGATAAATGGCTTTGGGCCACTTTGGGGAAAAAAAAAATTTTTTCCCACACTGCCATCATACTAAGAGGGATGCCTCACATCAAATTCAGATTACACCAGCCTGGCCCAAATTGATTCTGGGCATTAACCCCTTAACGACCTTGGGCGTATCCATACTCCGGGGGTCGTTTGGGGGTAACGCACCTGTGACGTATGGATACGTCTGAAAGATCGCGGCGAACTCTAAAGCAGAGTTCGCGCGATCCGGCGCGGGGTGCCAGCTGAATATTAAAGCTGACATCCCGCAGCGCGGCCCCGACCCCGATCGCCTCCGTGGGGGGGGTGGGGGGGGTGGGGGCGGATAACCCCGTAATTTAATCAGCACGAGCGGGTCGCAAAATAGACTAAGGGAGACGCAGGAGAGATCGCTCCTCCTGCGTCTCTGTCAGGCGGCAGTACAGCGCACGGATCGGGCGATCCGTGCAGCTCCTGCCTCCCTACAGACACCCACGAGGGTAGAGAATGCCTTCCGGGTCGTTCTGTGACCTGTCACGATGACCGGCCGTGCCCTGTGGGCATGACCGGCATCGTGACTGACAGTTGTCATAGGAACCAGTCGTAGCAAACAACCAAGCTATGCACTGATTCCTATTGAATGAGAGATCTAAAGATCTCTCATTCAAATCCCCAATGGGGAAACGTACAATCACAAAGTGAAAAAGTGAAAAAAGTAAAAACAAGTGAAAAACAAGTAAAAAACAAACACGAAAAATAAAATAAAAATACTACACCGCCCCTTTTTTTTCTATCCCCTTTACAAACGCCAAACCCCCCAAAAAAGATCAAAAATAAATAAAGTATACCCATATTTGTATCGCCGCGTGCGTAATGACCGCCTATAAATCTGTCATGTTAATTAACCCGTAAGGTGAACGCCGTAAAAAACAAAACAAAAAACAATCACATAATTTATAAGAAAATTTTATATGTTCATCCAGCAACACATAAAATGAATAAAAAGCGATCAAAAACTCCAATAAACTCCAAAGTTGTACCAATTAAAATGTCAGTTCATCCCGCAAAAAAAAAGTCCTTATACATATCCTGTATACGGAAAAATAAAAAATGTAATAGCTCCTCAGAAGATAGCTGATGCATAAAGTATTGTATTTAACACACTAAAAACACTTTTCTTTTTTTTTAGAAGTGCTTCAACATAAAAAAAACTACACTCCAACTCACACACCGGCCACATTGATTCGGTACACCTGTCCAACTGCTCGTTAACACTTAATTTTCTAATCACAATCACAGGCGGCAAACTCAGTGCATTTAGGCATGTAGACTTTTGGGCAAGCACAATCACCTGCAGTTCAACACGAGCATCATTATGGAGAAGAAAGGTGATTTGATGCCTTTGAACGTGGCATGTGTGTTGGTGCCAGAAGGTCTGGTCGGAGTATTTCAGAAACTGCTGATCTCCTGGGATTTTCCACGCACAACCATCGCTCTAGGGTTTACAGAGAATGGCCCACGCAAAAAGAAAAAAACATCCAAGTGAGAACTCTGCAGTCTGTGGCGCGGAAATGCCCTTGTTGATGCCAGAGTCAAAGGAGAATGGGCAGACTGTGGTTCGAGGCTGATAGAAAGCAACAGTGACTCAAATAGCCACCCGTTACAACCCAAGGTATGCAGAAGAGCATCTCTGAACGCACAGTTACGGCCAACTTTGAGGCAGATGGGATACAGCACAGAAACCACCACCGGGTGGCCACTCCTTTCAGCTAAGAACAGGAAACTGAGGCTCCAATTTGCCCAAGCTCACGAAATTGGACAGTAGAAAAAAGATGGACCCCCACAAAAAAAAAAAAAAAATAAAAAACCCCAAAAGAAACCCCCAAAAACCCCCCCCCCAAAAAAAATTTTAATTCCCCCTGGTAACCCC
This sequence comes from Phyllomedusa bahiana, assembly GCA_025379985.1. Classification (NCBI taxonomy): domain Eukaryota; kingdom Metazoa; phylum Chordata; class Amphibia; order Anura; family Hylidae; genus Phyllomedusa; species Phyllomedusa bahiana. Next base: position 25,996 of record JAODAL010050659.1, read on the forward strand.
GAAAAAAAAAAAAAAAAAAATAAAATAAAAATTTTTTTCCCACAAAAAAAATTTTTTTTTTAAAAACCCCTAAACCCGTTAAAATTAAAAATTCAGCTGAAAAAAAGCCCTTTTAAAACCCCGAACAAAAATAAAAAGGGTTCCCCCCCGGGGATATATTTTTAAAACCCTTTTTTTTTTTTTTTTTTTTTAAAGGCTTAACAAAAAAACACACTCCCCACCCCCCCATTGGGTCCCCCCCCTTAACTGCCTTAACCTTTTTTTCAATCACCAAAAAAGGGGGGAAATGATTTGGCATTAGATTTTGGGAAAAAATTTTATTAAAACCCCAAAAGGGGGGAAAAAAAGGGTAAAGGGCCTTTTAACTTTTTTTTTTTTAAAACCGAATTTAAAATTTCCCATTTTCCCCAAACCATTTAAAAAAAAAAATTTTTTCCCCCAAAAAAAAAAACCCAAAAAATTCACTTGGGGGGAAACCCCCCTTTTTGAGAATTCAAAGAAAAGGGGTTGGAAAATTTATAAAAGAAATGATCAAAAGCCACCCAAACCAAGGAAAAGACATTCGCGCAAAAACCCCCCTTTGGGGGGGGAAAACAAAAAAGGGGAAAATTTTTTCCAAAAAAGGAAAGGGGTAATTTTTTAACTAAAAACATAAAAAAAAATTTTTTTTTGGGGGTTTTGGTACCTTTTTTTTTCCCACATTTTTTAGGGAGAAAGGCGAACAAACGAAAAAAATTTTTCCTTTAAAGGTTCGTTTTTTGGGTTTTTTTTGGGAATTTTTTCTTGGCATCTTTCCCCGGCCAAAAAACCCTTGGAAATTGGGAAAAATAAAAGAAGTTGACCCGGGGAAAAAAAGGGGTCCAATGCCGGGAAAAAAAAGGCCAAATAAAAATTTCCCTTTTAAAAAAAAAGAAAAAAAACAAAACCCCGGGGACCCTGTTAAAAATAAAAATAAAAAACACACTAGGATTGAGTATTTTTCCCTTTACCCTGGCCCCCAAAAAAAAGGATTTAAAAACAACAAAACCTTGTCCCCCCAAAAATATACAAAAAAAAGTCAACCCCTCTCGCAAAAAACAATCCCCACCAGCTCCAAGCACAGAAAATTAAAATTTTGGTCTCAAACTATGGGATGCAAAAACTATTTTTCCTGTTTTAATAAAATTTTTTTATGTATAAAAAACAGTAAAAACAAAAAAAAAATACAAATTTTGGGATCGTGTAATCGTATTTACCGCTGAGTAAAGC
>JAODAL010050660.1:0-27243 GCA_025379985.1 Phyllomedusa bahiana
ACAATGAAACGGGCTCACCCGGCCCCCAGACAGGACAGGTGACTCCAGGGCTCCACCTGTGGCCCCCAGACAGGACAGGTGACTCCAGGGCTCCACCTGCGGCCCCCAGACAGGACAGGTGACTCCAGGGCTCCACCTGTGGCCCCCAGACAGGACCAGTGACTACAGGGCTCCACTTGTGGCTCTGCAGCTGTCACAGAACTACAGATCCCAGCATATCCCGACAGCCGAACCCAGTGACACTTTCAGCCATGAATCCTGTATGGCTGCCCCCTATAGGAAAGCTCCGGCCATCACATCCTACTTGCAGTTTCAAGATCTCTGCTTGCTGTCAGGAATGTGATTGTCTGTGAAAAGAACCTGGAAGTAAAGATTATTTCTGCATCATATATAATTTTTCAGATTTCTAATAAACTTTGTGTTCAACCCTTAACATTTTAAGATCTCTGCTTGCAGTCAATGAATGGAAGAACTCTTGATCAAAACCTGTGTAGAATTTTCACAGCTGAGGATTTGTTCCATTTGTCTGGAGCTAAAGACAGAAGCACAACTCAGGGGCGTCATTAACATTCAAAGGGCCCCATAGCAAAATGAGATCGGGCCCCCAATAACTAATGGCAGGAAATGAAAAACGCAGCATATAAATAATACCGCCATATATCAGGGAACCAACCTCGTACAGCCCGAAACTTCTCTATAAAAATGGACCATGTCGGGCCCCAGAGTGACTGCTATGGCTATAATTGCGCCTATGGCAGAATTTGCTCTTATTTTGATAGTTTGTTACAATGTATCAGTGCAGGCAAAATGTATCCGCCTGGAATCTAAGGGAATGTTCACACCATTATATTGCAGGTGTATATCGGTGCGTACCGCAGCTTCAGAGCCCCCGCGTCCCTCTGAAGCTCTCACCGACTGACTGGCGCGTACTCACCGGAAGAATTGACGTCAGTCCTTTTCCCGGCGCGTATTCTTCGCTGGGGAAAGTACAGGTAATCACAGTTCTCAATGAGGTCTATGAATCACCGTATTCTCTGCCCCTATCTCTGCTGTATTGAAGCGCGGAAAACCTGTCCTGACCTTGTCCTGCAGCTGAAGGTTTGTTGCACTGGACAATGCTCTGTGAGCCCGACCAGGTCAAGGAGAGGTTTTCAAAGTGACTGCAAGCAGAGATCCTGAGAACTGTAAGGAGTCGACAAAGTCTGTTAGAAACTCACAGCAGAATTATGAAACGCGTGACCTAAGAACCAGGACTCTGCGGACGCCGCTCTCCAGTCATTCAGCAATTGTCTCTGTTATCAGCCCCCACCACTGAGGATTCAGGTGAATTTCAGACAAAGCTCAAAATAGACGAAAGGAAGTGACAGGGTGCAAAAATCCCCACAAGACGAGAGCAAGGGAACCCCGACAGGAGGAACTCTGCCAGACTGCTCCATCCGCCAGGTCACAGCAACATAACAGCCTATGTGACTGATATCAGCCGCTCCTCTTATAACGCTCCAGTACTGATATAACCTCCAGACATTATTACATCCTATGTGACTGATATCAGCCGCTCCCCTTATAACGCTCCAGTACTGATATAACCTCCAGACATTACATCCTATGTGACTGATATCAGTGCTCCTCTTATAACGCTCCAGGATGATATAACCAGAGACATTACATCCTATGTGACTGATATCAGCCGCTCCTCTTATAACGCTCCAGTACTGATATAACCAGAGACATTACATACTATGATAAAGATATCAGCCAAACCTTTTTTATAACGCTCCCGTTTTGACATAAACCAGAGACCTTACATCCTATGTGACTGATATTTAGCGCTCCTCTTATAACGCTCCAGACTGATATAACCCGAGACATTACATCTATGGAATGATATCAGCCGCTCCCCTTATAACGCTCCAGTACTGAATAACCAGAGACATTAATTTCCCATGTGACTGATATCAGCCGCTCCTCTTTTAACGCTCCAGTTTGATATAACCGAGACATTACATCCTATGTGTATGATATCAGCCGCTCCTCTTATAACGCTCCAGTACTGATATAAACCAGAGGGCTTACATCCTATGTGACTGATATCAGCCGCTCCTCTTATAACGCTCCAAATACTGATATTTAAAACCCGAGACATTACATCTTGTGACTGATATCAGCCGCTCCTTTTTTAACGCTCCAGTACTGATATAACCTCCAGACATTACATCCTATGTGACTGATCAGCTTTTTCCTCTTATAACGCTCCAGTACTGATATAACCCGAGACATTACTCCTATGACTGATATCAGCCGCTCCCCTTATAACGCTCCAGGATGATAAACCAGAGACATTACATTCCCATGTGACTGATAGCAGCTGCTCCTCTTATAATGCACCAGTACTGATATAAACTCCAGACATTACATCCTATGTGACTGATATCAGCTGCCCTTTATAATGCTCCATTACTGATATAAACCTCCAGACATTACATCCTATGTGACTGATATCAGCCCCTCCTCTTATAATGCTCCAGTACTGATATAAAACCCCCAGACATTACATCCCATGTGACTGATATTTTGCCCCTCCTCTTATATGCTCCGTACTGATATAACCTCCAAATTACATCCTATGTGACTGATATCAGCGCTCCTTTTTATAACGCCCCCAGTATGGGCATTACATCTATTGTGATGATATCAGCCGCCCCTTTATAACGCTCCAGTACTGATATAACCTCCAGACATTACATCCTTTTGTGACTGATATCAGCCGCTCCTCTTATAACGCTCCATACTGATATAACCAGAGACATTACATCCTATGTGACTGATATCAGCCGCTCCTCTTATAACGTTCCAGCACTGATATAACCCGAGACATTACATCCTATGTGACTGATATCAGCTGCTCCTCTTTTTAAATGCTCCAGGACTGATATAACAAGAGGGCTTACATCCTATGTGACTGATTATCGGCCCCCTCCTCTTATAACGCTCCAGTACTGATATAACCAGAGGGCATTACATCCTATGTGACTGATATCAGCCGCTCCTCTTATAACGCTCCAGTACTGATATATCTCCAGGGCATTACATCCTATGTGACTGATATCAGCCGCTCCTCTTATAACGTCCAGTACTGATATAACCAGAGATATTACATCTATGTGACTGATATCAGCCCCTCCTCTTATAACGCTCCAGTACTGATATAACCAGAGACATTAAATCCTATGTGACTGATACAGCCCCTCTTATAACGCTCCAGTACTAATTAAACAGAGACATTACATTTCCCATGTGACTGATATCAGCCGCTCCTCTTATAACGCTCCAGTACTGATATAACCTCCAGCATTACATGTATGTGACTGATATCAGCCTCCCTCTTTAACGCTCCAGTACTGATATAACCAGAGACATTACATCCTATGTGACTGATATCAGCCTCCCCTCTTATAACACTCCAGTACTGATATAAGCTGCAGATAATAATGTTACTGGCCCTTTAATAATGGCAGCATGTGGTGGGAAAAGAGGAAACTGTCAGGATCCTGGAGGAGTAATCAGAGGTGACTCATTCAAAACAATTAGAGTGTCAGCTCTGGTGCACAGTGAGTCAATCCGAGCCCTTCTCCCTGGAGCTGCAGAGGCTTTCATTTTACTTTATAGACAAATTCTGTAGAAGATGAAAGAAGCAGAGGAGGAGGAGGAGGAGGAGGAGGAAGGTGGGTGCAGGGGCAGCTCATTCCTCTCCTTAAATACTCTGTACTGCTATAAGACTAGATTTCAGCTAGGTCACTCTCAATCACCTTTTACAAAATCAGCATTCATGTCTCCTGAAATACTCTGTGTCGCTCTCATCAACGTCAAACAAGATCAGCATGCGTATCTCCTGAAATACTCTGTGCTGCTCTTCCCTCATGTAGATCCCAAACTGTTCTCCCACTGAACGATGTTACTTGATGGGGTTACATTGTATCAATCACATCTATAGATTCGATCATCAACCGCCACATACCAGACTTCGTGTCCAGACACATTAGCGTCAATTAGTCTACGTGGGCCCCAAACATGTGCCGCAGCCCTAGGGCCCACTCCCAACCGCCCTGTAATAACCGTCCACACCTGTAATACACCCTCAGCCCTGCCCCATAGATTGTCAGCTCTGTGGGCCACATAACACCATCAATATAGACCTGCTATGTCCTGTCCACAGGGGTGTCAAACTGCGGCTCTTCAGCTGTTGGGAAACTACAACTCCCATGATGCCCACGGTTATAGATTATACAAATGCATGATGGGAGTTGTAGTTTCCCAACAGCTGGAGGGCTGCGGTTTGACACCTGTGTGCTATGAGAGCAGGCTATGGGACTGGACAGCTGGGACTTGTAGTCCCATTACTACTCACCCATGCATCCAATTGTTGTGCTAGAACTACAACTCCCATCTGTGAAGACAGCACTGGAATCCCCTACCAGCTAACCACCAGCCAAGAAGGACCGAAGAACCACCTCTCCCTTTACCTGCCACATAAACCTATGGGCAGAACACAAAGCGGGCACCGCTGCGGGTGCAGATCCCTGTGTGGATGCCCTCTGGAGGGTCAGTCCCTATCTTCGCCCCCCCTCCTCTTTTTGACTTGATCCCTTTGCCCCCCCTCCTCTTTTTGACTTCATCCCTTTGCCCCCTCTCCTCTTTTTGACTTCATCCCTTTGCGCCCCCTCCTCTTTTTGACTTCATCCCTTTGCCCCCCTCCTCTTTTTGACTTCATCCCTTTGCCCCCCCTCCTCTTTTTGACTTCATCCCTTTGCCCCCCCTCCTCTTTTTGACTTGATCCCTTTGCCCCCCCTCTCTTTTTGACTTCATCCCTTTGCGCCCCCTCCTCTTTTTTACTTGATCCCATTTCCCCCCCTCCTCTTTTTGATTGATCCCTTTGCCCCCCTCCTCTTTTTGACTTAATCCCTTTGCCCCCCCTCCTCTTTTTGACTTAATCCCTTTGCCCCCCTCCTCTTTTTGACTTAATCCCTTTGCCCCCCCCCTCCTCTTTTTGACTTGATCCCTTTGCCCTCCCCTCCTCTTTTTGACTTCATCCCTTTGCCCCCCCCTCCTCTTTTTGACTTGATCCCTTTGCCCCCCTCCTCTTTTTGACTTGATCCCTTTGCCCCCCTCCCTCTTTTTGACTTGATCCCTTTGCCCCCCCTCCTCTTTTTGACTTCATCCCTTTGCCCCCCCTCCTCTTTTTGACTTGATCCCTTTGCCCCCCCTCCTCTTTTTGACTTCATCCCTTTGCCCCCCCTCCTCTTTTTGACTTGGTCCCTTTGCCCCCCCCCCCTCTTTTTGACTTCATCCCTTTGCCCCCCCTCCTCTTTTTGACTTGGTCCCTTTGCCCCCCCTCCACATCAGTTACAAATTATATTTCATGTAACAATTTGTTACAAACCATTCTGGATTCAGAGGAATTTTTGCTAATTTGTAAATGAAAAACTTCTAAAGTAAAAAGATACAAGAAAGTGGCACTTAGCGCAAATATGAAGCCCCCAGGGCCACCCGAAAAGTTTCTAGAGAGTTTTGGGCCCCCGCCCTGCACCCATCTAGGAGTCTATGACCATATAAGCGCACAATGGAAGCCCCTTCATTGCTCTTACCCAGTTGGGGCGTCCCCCTCCACTTCCCCACCCCCCAGGGCAGCAGGGTCCTGACTGCTCCCACAGGGGCCCCACGCCATGCTGGAGCTGCTTGCACAGTTGCAGAGAGCTGAGCTTCCTGTGTTGATGTGTTGGGGGGATTCAGGAAGGGGCAGGTCTAGTGGTCAGGCTCTATGAAGCCGCAGCTGGAGGAGGCAGGGGAAGCCCTTTAACCCTCTCAGTGCACAGGGTGGCATGTGCCACATCAAGGCCCTGCAGAGGTCACAGCAGAGGTCACAGGGGGGCGACGCATGCATACTGGAGTAAAAAGTTACAAGAAAAGATCAAAAGTGAAAACAGTCAACAGTTCTCTGCCAAAGTGATCTCACCCTATAGAGCAGAGTGTCTCCTGTGCCACAAAGTGATCTCACCCTATAGAGCAGAGTTCCCTGTGCACAAAGTGATCCATCCTATTAGGCGAGTGTTTCCTGTGCCCCCAAATGATCTCACCCTATAGAGCAGAGTTCCCCGTCCCCCAAAAATGATCTCACCCTATAAGGCAAGTGTTCCTGGCCAAAAGTGATCTCACCCTATAGAGCAGAGTGTCTCCTGTGCCACAAAGTGATCCACCCCATAAGCGAGTGTCCCTTCCAAAATGATCTCACCCATAGAGCAGAGTGTGGCAGGCCACAAAAATGATCTCACCCTATAAGCAGAGTGTCTCCTTCCCCAAAGTATTTTACCCCATAGACAGAGTGCTCCCCGGCCCAAAGGATCTCACCCTATAGAGCAGAGTGTCTCCTGTGCCACAAAGTGATCTCACCCTATAGAGCAGAGTGTCTCCTGTGCCACAAAGTGATCTCACCCTATAGAGCAGAGTGTCTATTGTGACCCACCTGTGGTGAGTTATTTTTGGGGTCCACCGGGGAGGGTTCTTGGGGGCCCCCATGGAGGTGATTCTTGGGGGCCCCCAGTAGAGATCATTCTTTTAGCCCCTACTGGGATGATTCTTGGGGGCCCCCAGTGGGTGATTCTTGGGGGCCCCTCAGTGGAGGGGGTTCTCGGGTCCACCATGGAGTGATTCTTGGGGCACCCGTGGAGCAAAATTTGGGCCACCAGTGGGGATGGTTTTTGGGCCCCCCATGGAGTTGATTTTGGAGGCCACCCGGAGTTGATTCTTGGGGGCCACCCGGAGGTGATTCTTTTAGGCCACCGTGGGGTTGATTCTTGAGGCCCCCAATGAGTTTTTTTCTTGGGGCCACCAGTGAAATGATTCTTGGGGCCACCAGTAGAAGTGATTTTTTGGGGGCCACCAGTGAGGTATTCTGGGGCCCACCAGGGGAGTTGATTCTTGGGGCCACCAGTAGAGGTGATTCTTGGGGCCACCAGTAGAGGTGATTCTTGGGGCTCACCAGTGGAGGTGTTTATTGGGGCCCACATGTGTAGAGGATACTTGGGCCCACCAGTGGAGTTGATTTTTTGGGCCACCGTGGAGATGATCTTGGGGTCCAGCAGTTGAGATGATTCTTGGGGTCCAGCAGTGGAGATGATTCTTGGGGCCACCACTGGAGTTGATTATTGGGGCCACCAGTGGAGATGATTCTTGGTGTCACTAGTTGAGATGATTCTTGGGGCCACCAGTGGAGAGGATTCTTGGGGCCCACCAGTGGAGAGGATTCTTGGGGCCCAGCAGTGGAGAAGATTCTTGGGGCCACCAGTGGAGATGATTTTTGGGACCACCAGTTGAGATTATTCTTGGGGCCCACCAGTGGAGTTGATTCCTGGGGCCACCAGTGGAGATGATTCCTGGGGCCACCATTGGAGGTGATTCTTGAGGCCACCAGTGGAGATGATTCTTGGGGCCACCAGTGGATGTGATTATGGGGGCCCAGCAGTGGAGGTGATTATGGGGGTTCAGCAGTGGAGGTGATTCTTGGGCCACCAGTGGAGATGATTCTTGGAGCTACAAGTGGAGATGATTCTTGGGGGGCCACCAGTGGTGTTTATTTTTTGGGCCCACCAGTGGAGATGATTTCGGGGGGCCCCCCAGTGGAGATGATTTTTCAGGGGCACCGTGGAGATGATTCTCGGGGCCCCCAGTGGAGGTGATTCTCGGGGCCACCATGGAGGTGATTCTGGGGGCCACCAGTGGAGATGATTTTTGGGGGCCACCAGTGGAGATGATTCTTGGGGGCCACCAGTGGTGTTGATTCTTGGGGCCCACCAGTGGAGATGATTTTCGGGGGCCACCAGTGGAGTTGACTCTCGGGGTCCATCAGTGGAGATGATTCTTGGGGCCACCAGTGGAGGTGATTCTTGAGGCCACCAGTGGAGGTGATTCTTCGGGCCACCAGTGGAGATGATTCTTAGGGCCACCAGTGGAGGTGATTCTTGAGGCCACCAGTGGAGGTGATTATGGGGGCCCACCCAGGGAGTGATATCTTGGGGCCACCCGTGGAGAAACATTCCTTGGAGCTACCAGTGGATGATACTTGGGGGCCACCAGTGGTGTTGATTCTTGGGGCCCACCAGTGGAGATGATTCTTGGGGCCCACCAGTGGAGATGACACTTTATGGTAATGTGTGTAGGGCGGTCATAAGTAATTTTAGGGCCAAATACAGCCAAAGCATCTGGGCCCCCAGCCCATTACCATATCCGAGGGCCCCACTTTTTAAAAAAAAAAAATGGTATCAATGCCCTGGTGACGCGACCCGAGCTCTATCTGGCGTCATCTATCTCTAGCATTTGTTATATATATGTAAATGTGCGATTAGAAGGGAAAGTAGTATATGTTTGTAAGCAGAGGTAGTGGACCTGCTGGGAGTTGTAGTACATTTGCAGCCCCTGCTCCGTCACTGTATTGCAGTAGAAGCAGGAACACCTCCCGGACCGCGCTCTGACCCCACAATCTGCAACATTCACAGGATTTTATCATCCAGGAAACAGAGTTTTTCTTCTGAAAAGAGCAAAACAAGGAAATTTTGAAACAACGAAACCGCTGAGAAGACGGCGCGATGCTCTGCAGCCTCAGACCCCGCACATCGCTGTGGGCAACAGTTTATTTTTCCTTTCTGTAAATAATCCCCTAGTAAAAGTGTGTGTGGGGGTCGGTCCGGGGCCCCACTGTACAGGGGGAGGTTTAGGGGATCTCTATTACTATACAGTGTGTGGGATTTGGGGGCCATACTATACAGGGGGGTATAGGGGCATCACTATACAGGGTGTGGCATTTGAGGGTCACATTATACCAGGTGTGGGATTTGAGACCATACGATACAGGGTGTGGGATTTGGAGGTCACACAGTACATGGTGTTTGGTTTGGAGGCCATACTATACAGGGTGTGGGGTATGAGGGTCACACTATACCGGGTGTGGGGTATGTGGGTCACACTATACAGGGTGTGCGGTTTGGGGGCCAAACTATACAGGGTTTGGGGTATGAGGGTCACATTATTCAGGGGGTGGGATTTGGGGGCCACACTATACAGGGTTTGGGGTATGAGGGTCACACTATATAGGGTGTGGGGTATGAGGGTCACACTATACAGGGTGTGCGGTTTGGGGGCCACACTATACAGGGTGTGCGGTTTGGGGGCCACACTATACAGGGTGTGCGGTTTGGGGGCCACACTATACAGGTTGTCAGGTATGAAGGTCACACTATACAGGGTGTGGGGGCCACACTATACAGGGTGTGCGATTTGGGGGCCACACTATACAGGGTTTGGGGTATGAGGGTCACACTATATAGGGTGTGGGGTATGAGGGTCACACTATACAGGGTGTGCGGTTTGTGGGCCACACTATACAGGGTTTGGGGTTTGGGGGCCACACTATACAGGTTGTCAGGTATGAAGGTCACACTATACAGGGTGTGGGGGCCACACTATACAGGGTGTGCGATTTGGGGGCCACACTATACAGGGTGTGGAGTATGAGGGTCACACTCTACAGGGTGTAAGGGCCACACTATACAGGGTGTGGGGGCCACAGGATACAAGTCTCAATAGTCCCTGCTCTTTCAGGTGACGTTGGATCATGTGACCACAGACGGGACTGTAAATCATTTTAGGGATCAAGTAACCTCCTGATACCGTTATGACCTGAGCTATAACCCGCACCCGTATCACATGACCACTGAGTGGTATACAGCCGAGGGGCGTGGCAGGGGAGGAGCTTATAATGGCAGAATTAAAAATAATTTTCTTTGCTCTATAAAATAACATAATTACAGGTCTCGCCCCGAATCCGACCTCAGGAGGTGCTAGAAATAGCGCAGCACGTGGGGCAATTATCCTTCCAGGCCCGATGCAACACTGTTATAACCACTCTGCTATATGGACACAGGGTGACGGTATTATTGGGCATTATGTGGCGGTATTATCAGGGTACAGACTTGTGCTGCACTGGGGGGAACTGTGTGACGGGGGCTTATTATTACCATATATCCATGTCATTAGGGTGCAGCGATGTGTAGCAGTGTGACTTGTACGCTGTATAGCAATATTATTTGAGTATATAACATTTCTGAAGTTTATGAGAGGGGGGGCTATTATTACAACATTACGGTGTTATTAGGGCGCTATGAGTTGGAGTGATGTGATTTGTGTACTGACTGGTGATATTATCTAGGTCTATAACAGAGCTGTATTGGGTACACTGCAGGACTTGGGGTGCTATTACACATAGCTCCGTTATTAGGGTGCTATGATGTGTAATAGTGGGATTTGTGCACTGTATGGCAGTATTATATAGACACATAACACTGTTGGACCGAGGGCACTGTATGACTGGGGGTGCTATTATTATTGTGTTCCTCTTATTAGGGTGCTATATGTAGGAGTGTGATTTGTGCACTGTATGGCGATATTATTGCAATATATAGTGGTGCCGCACTAAGGGCACTGTATGACTGGGGGTGCTATTATTATTGTATATCTCTGTTATTGGGGTGCTATGTGTAGGAGTGTGATTTGTGAAGTGTATGGCAGTATTATTGGAGTATATAGTGGTGCCGCACTAAGGGCACTGTATGACTGGGGGTGCTATTATTGTGTACATATAATATTATGGTGCTATATGTAGGAGTGTGAATTGTGCACTGTTTGGAGGTATAAATGGAGTATATGGTGGTGCCGCATTAAGGATACTGTATGACAGGGGGTGCAATTATGACTGTGCAGCTTTATTAGGGTGCTATGTGCAGTAGTGTGATTTGTGCACTGTGTGGCGGTATTATATGGGCAATGAATATTATTTACAGCCTTTTGCCCATGAAGTAGTGCTGGTACCTTGCCACAATGTAGCGGTATGACCTACACTTGTACACAGGGGCTTTATGACCCTGATTGACTATTATAAGAGACTTCAGTCCAGGGCCTTCTGACTAGAGCTCAACGATTAGGGGCCCAGGTGCCCGAGGGGGCCCACCAGTGTCATAAAGCACTCATTATAGAGGCCCAGGAGCTTGACTGTCCAGCCCGACTACACATGTGCAAGCAGCACGGGGCCCCTAGTAATGCGGCAGCAGTGGGGGCTCCTCTGTGATTTTATGGGTAAAGCAGAGTCATGTGCAGAACAGGTGAAATTTCCAGGAATGTGTCTGCTCCCTCTCCAGCTGCAGCAAATATTGACTTTGCTCTACGTTTAGTCATGGGGCGAAAAGTTATGAAGCAATCCCCACGGTGACCGGAATATACATCCCCAAACCCGCGCCCGCCCAGCTCTGCTACATCTAACACTCTACATGGAGAAGATGGGCACAAGCTGCTGCTCCCTGGTATCAGCCCTTTCAGATAGAAGTCGCTCTGAAACAACCACCCCCCCCAGCTGGAGCAGGTCTGCAGCAGAAGGAGCTCCGCATGGTCCTAAAGATGCTGAACATGAAGGGGGTGACGGATCCGGAAGCTGCAGAGGTCGAGGCAGCGCCGGTGCTGGATGCAGGGAAACCTCTTGATATATAGAACTATGTTATTATGTAGCAGTTGTTGTGGTTTCAATTGTTCTTGTTTATTTGCAAAAAGCTGAAAGTTTCTTATATTTTGCAAATAAAACTACTTTGTAACTGGATAAACTGCTCAGAATCAAGAAGTTTACAATGGAGGTTTAGCAAGCGCCTGCGGCCAGGACCTGTCCCTCCTCAAAACCACAGGAGATGTTGGGGGACAGAAGATGCAGCATGTTACAGTTGGGGCCCCAGTAGCTCTTCCATTACTCATCTCTAAGGTACACGTCTACCCCATCTCCAAGCTCCACCTCTGCTTATCTCTCACTCCGCCTCTACTCACACAAGCCCAACCCTTTTTCATCTCATACTCCGCCTCTGCTCATCACCAAACTTTACCTCTTCTTATGTTCTAGCCCAACCTCTGCTCATTTCCAAACTCCTCCTCTGCCCAAGTCCCGTCCCTGCTTGCCTCAAAGCTCTGACTCTGCTCACTTCAAAGCTCGGCCGCTGCTCTTCCCCAGCCCCGCCTCTGCTCATCTGCAAGCCCCGCCTCTGCCCAGCCCCAAACTCCACCTATCTTACACTCCACCTCTTCTCAAACAAGCCCAACCTTTTTTCATCTCATGCACTGCCGCTGTTCATCAGCAAACTCTGCCTTTGCTTATCACCAATATTTATCTCTGCTCATCCCCAAACCCCACCTCTGCTCATTCCATGCCCCACCCCTGCACATCCCCAAAACCCACCCCTGCTTGACAAAGTTCCACCCCTTATCCGGCAGAGCTTATCCTCAAGCTCTGCCGCTGCTCATCCCCAAGCCCTACCCTTGCTTATCCCAGAACCCTGCCCCTTCTTAACCCCACTCCTGTTCACCTCAAGGCTCCACCCCTGCTCATCACCAAGCCCCACCCCTGCCAGCCTCAAAGCACCACCCTTGCTTATCTTCAAATTCCTTATCCCCACATCTGCTCATCCTCAAGCCATGCCCCTGCCCCTGCTCATCCCTAAGCCCCACCCCTGCTTATCCTCAATCTCCACTGCTGCTCGCCCCCAAGCCCCACCCTTGCTTATCCAAAAGCACCGCCCCTGCTCATCCCTAAGCCCCACCCCTGCTCATCCCCTCTTGCAGCACTGCTGCTCCAGAGACGCAGAACTTTCTGCAATAACCACAGGCGTTCGATCTGGAGTTTGTGCATATAAATAAACATTCCAGTTTTATAGACATTTCCTTATCAAATATCGAGCACAATTACAAAGAAGTTCTAGGAAACGATCGGTTTAGTCTCTGGATTTCCAAATGTGCATTTCGGAAGTTTCCACCGACTCCCTGTTCCGATTATAAAACCTGTGCTTTCCCCCTGCGCTCGTCACCGGTTACCAGATCACGGCGATTCGCGTCAGGCCCCGGAGGTCCATTGCATTTGCAGTAGATAGAAAGTATCACATAAAACATTGGAGCTTTGCATGCAACCAGCGCGGCGCCTCCGGAAAGTGACCGCTGACCGTGCGGCGTCAGTGGACGGAGAATCCAGCCCCATCGTCTCCACAACAACCTGAAGGGATTGTCCTAGTGACTGTAACAACATAGAAATCAGCAGCAGTTTACACTTCGGAAGACGTATCCGCAGACGTGCGGTGGCCGCGGCGCCGGCTACATTCGTAGAGTCGCCTCCTCGCAGTCTCCGCAGCCCGGACGGCAGCTCAGCTGTTGCCATACAGGAGTCTGGGTGGGAGGGTCAGAGCGGAGGCCGAGGGGCCCTCAGAAGTCGTCCTGGCACATTGGCAAGTTGACAAAAGTGAAGACGTTGTATTCGATGAGGACGGAGAAGCACAGGAAGATGGCGTACAGGACGAGCACGTAGTAGCCCAGCTTCCTGTCCAGCTTCCAGTTATTGACGTGGACGCCAGTGACCTGCAACAAGACAAGGTCTCGAGGGGTCAGCGATCCCCAGAATGGAGGGGCCCCATAGAAATGAATAAGACTAACGCACATGTGGGCCCTTAGCTTCCTCAATGCCAGTAGGGGCCCCAAGACCTGCAAGGTTGATGCAGTCTACATTGAGTCAAGTCAGATCTCATCAATAGGAATAAGTGAGCCTGGACCTCCAGCAACACCGCCTGTCAATCAAGCCCGGGGCCCAACACTGGAGAGCATCCCCTGGAGTGCGGGGGCCCCTTTATTTACCTGGTCCCAGAAGCCCTTGGCTGTGTTTCATATCCCCATAGAAATTAATAAGACTAATGCACATGTGGGCCCTTAGCTTCCTCAATGCCAGTAGGGGCCCCAGGACCTGCAAGGTTGATGCAGTCTACCAAGTCAGATCTCATCAATAGGAATAAGTGAGCCTGGACCTCCAGCAACACCGCCTGTCAATAAAGCCTGGAGCCCGATCCCCTGGAGTGCGGGGGCCCCATCAGTTACCTGGTCCCAGAAGCCCCTGGCTCCGGTCTGGATATTCTAGCCCAGGAGATGCTCACCTCTATCTCTGGGCACGACCTATATGCATTGCACTTTTATCCTTCACCACTAGAGGGAAGCCTAACCGTCTCCTAGCAAGGAATCTCATTTTACAGCCTGTAGTAAAACGCTCTGCAGCTGGTCCCTGGGCTCGGATACTCACAGTGAGGGGCTCGGATACTCACAGTGAGGGCCACGGATGCCAGCAGCAGGATGACGGAGTACACCAAGCCTTTGCTGTTTATCTTCACCTGCAATAGAGAAGATAAATGAAGGCTCCGTACTGTATCTGGTCAGTGTCCAACCATCCAGGGCCCAGGCCCACCACTTACCACAGATCCATAGTTAATGACCATGGTTTGTAGCCCCCACGGGACCCCCAGTCCGACCAGGATGTCAAAGACGTTGCTTCCTATGGTATTAGACACGGCCATATCTCCGAGACCTGCGAGACAAGGGGACAATCAGCCGGGGCCACAAGCCTATTCCCACCCCAGCCCTCACGACTTCCAGGTTCTTGATCAAGTTCCTCCTCCGTCCACGGGTTCTAGAGCCTCAGTAATGGAGACGCCAGTCCGGGGGGGCGCACCTTGTCTGGCCACGATCAGGCTGGCCATGCAGTCGGGGACACTGGTGCCGGCTGCCAGGAACGTGATTCCCATGATAACGTCCGGGATCCCCAGGGTGTATCCGATGACGGTCACCTGTGCGGAACGGAGGAGACACAGTGAATGCGCAGAGCAAGCGCCTCTACCTGCAGAAGGTTCTCTGCTGGTTACACTGGTGGTCACCCAGCTTTCCCAGGATCAGATAGAGCCAAGAACAAAAACTGAACCAAAGACACAACAATGTGACAGCAATGTATGACCCTGTGGCCTTAGATTCACTCCCATTCTGCAAATTTTCATTAGCGTCTGATCCCGGGAAAGCTGGGGGGCTGCAAGCGTCTGATCCCGGGAAAGCTGGGGGGCTGCAAGCGTCTGATCCCGGGAAAGCTGGGGGGCTGCAAGCGTCTGATCCCGGGAAAGCTATGGGGCTGCAAGCGTCTGATACCGGGAAAGCTGGGGGGCTGCAAGCGTCTGAGCCCGGGAAAGCGAGGGGGCTGCAAGCGTCTGATCCCGCGAAAGCCCGGGGGCTGCAAGCGTCTGATCCCGCGAAAGCCCGGGGGCTGCAAGCGTCTGATCCCGCGAAAGCCCGGGGGCTGCAAGCGTCTGATCCCGCGAAAGCCCGGGGGCTGCAAGCGTCTGATCCCGCGAAAGCCCGGGGGCTGCAAGCGTCTGATCCCGGGAAAGCTGGGGGGCTGCAAGCTTCTGATCCAGGGAAAGCTGGGGAGCTGCACGCATCTCATCCCGGGAAAGCTGGGGAGCTGCAAGCATCTGATCCCGGGAAAGCTGGGTGGCTGCAAGCATCTGATCCTGGGAAAGCTGGGTGGCTACAGTGGTTTGCCTGGATTTATGAGCGTATAGGATTTATATTGTATACAGCTGTGTGAGCAGCCCATAGCAACAGCAGCAGTATCAGTGGTCACCCAGCTTTCCCAGAGTCAGATAGGGCTAAGAAAGAACTTAAGATTTAGCAGCCTGACAGCAATGCCTGACCCAGCAACCTTATGTTTACCCCCAATCTGCAATTTCTCATTAGTATCACCCTGCATTTGCCCCACAGACACAATCTACCCCTGGCTGGGGCGACACCCACCATCCAGACCATGATGTAGGAGAAGATGGCGATCCAGACGGTGGACAGGATGAAGGTCAGCATGAAGAAGTTCTCCCAGCGCGGCTTGCTGCAGTTCGGGACGGTGAAGTACAAGGTGCAGATTAAGGGCCAAGAAAACGCCCACTTAAACTGGTTCACGCAGCCACCTGATGGGAGACGACAGAGTGTCAGCTCTTCAGCACAGCAAGGGCTTCCACTTCCTGCTATTTTACCAACATCTTTCCTCCACATTTTTTATTGCTCAGTGCAGCAGTTTGTGCTCCAGAGCTGCCCTTCTTTCTGAGGACCAATGTCAGCTTCTTTCCTGGCTATGGGGAGCGGTGTATGGTCACAGACCTCGCCGCCTCCTCCCTCTCATCTAAAAATGCATTAAAGGGGCTCCCACCATAGACTTTATACTAATAGGTGCCTCCACCCCTGGGACCAGCGCTCACCCCAGGAACGGGCCCCAAAGTCTCCGACCAGAACAAAGAGCTGATCTAGAACAGAAAGGAGAGTCATGCACAAGCCGCATCGCATCTCCACTCTGAGCCCGTTCCCAAAAGATAGATAATACCATCAAAGTCTATGGTAGGAGCGCCCCTTTAATTGTTCACATACAACAGGGAAGATCGTCCACATGACAGCCCATAATCCACAAACACCCGGTATGTTCAGAGGAAGGAGCCGTCAGGACATTATAATAAAATGGGGGAGGAGTCACCTGATAACGCTAGACGGGGGGAGGGGTCACCTGATAACGCTAGACGGGGGAGGGGGTCACACTAAGATAAAAAGCTAGACGGGGGAGGGGTCACCTGATAACGCTAGACGGGGGGAGGGGGGTCACCTGATAACGCTAGACGGGGGGAGGGGTCACCTGATAACGCTAGACGGGGGGAGGGGTCACCTGATAACGCTAGACGGGGGGAGGGGTCACCTGATAACGCTAGACGGGGGGAGGGGTCACCTGATAACGCTAGACGGGGGGAGGGGTCACCGGATAACGCAAGACGGGGGGAGGGGTCACCTGATAACGCCAGACGGGGGGAGGGGTCACCTGATAACGCCAGACGGGGGGAGGGGTCCTCTGATAACGCCAGACGGGGGGAGGGGTCCTCTGATAACGCCAGACGGGGGGAGGAGTCCTCTGATAACACCAGACGGGGGGAGGAGTCCTCTGATAACACCAGACGGGGGGAGGGGTCCTCTGATAACACCAGACGGCGGGAGGGGTCCTCTGATAATACCAGACGGGGGGAGGAGTCCTCTGATAATACCAGACGGGGGGGAGTCCTCTGATAATACCAGACGGGGGGAGGAGTCCTCTGATAATACTAGACGGGGAGGAGTCCTCTGATAATACCAGACGGGGGAGGAGCCATGTGATAATACCAGATGGGGGGAGGAGCCCTCTGATAATACTAGACGGGGGGAGGAGTCCTCTGATAATACCAGACGGGGGAGGAGTCCTCTGATAATACTAGACGGGGGAGGAGTCCTCTGATAATACCAGACGGGGGAGGAGTCCTCTGATAATACCAGATTGGGGGGGAGGAGCCATGTGATAATACCAGATGGGGGGGAGGAGTCCTCTGATAATACTAGATGGGGGAAGGAGTCCTTTGATAATACCAGACGGGGGGAGGAGTCCTCTGATAATACCAGACGGGGGGAGGAGTCCTCTGATAATACTAGACGGGGGGAGGAGTCCTCTGATAATACTAGACGGGGGGAGGAGTCCTCTGAAACTACTAGACGGGGGGAGGAGTCCTCTGATACTACTAGACGGGGAGGAGTCCTCTGATAATACTAGCTGGGGGAGGAGACCTCTTATAATACTAGCTGGGGGGAGGAGTCCTCTGATAATACTAGCTGGGGGAGGGGTCCTCTTTATAATACTAGGGCGGGGAGGGGTCCTCTGATAATACCAGACGGGGGGAGGGGCCATGTGATAATACCAGACGGGGGGAGGAGTCCTCTGATGATTCGAGACGGGGGGAGGAGTCCTCTGATGATTCTAGACGGGGGGAGGAGTCCTCTGATGATACCAGACGGGGGGAGGAGTCCTCTGATGATACTAGCTGGGGGAGGAGTCCTCTGATGATACTAGATGGGGAGGAGTCCTCTGATACTACTAGCTGGGGGAGGAGTCCTCTGATAATACTAGCGGGGGGAGGAGTCCTCTGATAATACTAGCTGGGGGAGGAGTCCTCTGATAATACTAGATGGGGGAGGAGTCCACTGATACTACTCGCGGGGGGCGGAGTCCTCTGATAATACTAGCCGGGGAGGAGTCCTCTGATAATACTAGACGGGGAGGAGTCCTCTGATAATACTAGACGGGGAGGAGTCCTCTGATAATACTAGACGGGGAGGAGTCCTCTGATAATACCAGACGGGGGGAGGAGTCTTCTGATAATACTAGCTGGGGGAGGAGTCCTCTG
Organism: Phyllomedusa bahiana; assembly: GCA_025379985.1. Lineage (NCBI taxonomy): Eukaryota > Metazoa > Chordata > Amphibia > Anura > Hylidae > Phyllomedusa > Phyllomedusa bahiana. The sequence continues at coordinate 18,174 of JAODAL010050660.1, forward strand.
ATAATACTAGACGGGGAGGGGTCCTCTGATAATACTAGACGGGGAGGGGTCCTCTGATAATACTAGACGGGGGAGGGGTCCTCTGATAATACTAGACGGGGAGAAGTCCTCTGATAATACCAGACGGGGAGGAAATCCTCTGATAATACTTGCTGGGGAGGAGTCCTTGATAATACTAGACGGGGAGGGGTCCTCTGATTTAAAACTAGACGGGGAGAAGTCCTCTGATAATACTAGACGGGGAGGAGTCCTCTGATAATACTAGCTGGGGGAGGAGTCCTCTGATAATACTAGACGGGGGAGGGGTCCTCTGATAATACTAGACGGGGAGGAGTCCTCTGATAATCTAGAAAGGGGAGGAGTCCTCTGTAATACTAGAAAGGGAGGAGTCCTCTGATACGCCCAGCCGGGGGGAGGAGTCTTCTGATGATACTAGCTGGGGGAGGGGTCCTCTGATAATACTAGACGGGAGGGGTCCTCTGAAAAACTGACGGGGGGGGGGCCCCTCTGATAAACTAGCGGGGGGGGCCCTTGATAATCTAGACGGGGGGGAGCCCCTTGAAAATACCAACGGGGGGGGGGGGGGGGGACCCTCTGTAACGACGGGGGGGGGTTCTTCATAATACTAGCTGGGGGAGGGGTCCTCTGATACGACATGAAGCTTCTTACTGGGTATGGAGAAGGGCACCAGGTAGGTGGTGGCATCGTTGTCCTCCGGATACTCCTCTTTGTCCCCTTGCAGGAGGCCGTTCTCCAGCAGCTCCTGCTTCCCGTCCAGAGTCGTCGAACTCAGCCCATTGGCCGACTGGAGGAGCCGCTGCCTCTGAGGGGAGACAGGGGAGGGGGGGTCACAAACTTATCAGAGGGTTAATAAGAGTTTCCACAAAATCCTACACTACCCAGAGCGCTGACCCTGCAAAGCCTGTGGACTGGAGCTAAGCATCATGGGAGGACACGTTATAAGCCTCCGGGTAACTAGAGGGGTTCTATGTACGGATACCGGAACGTTCCTTAAAGGCGATGTCCATTTTAGAGCCCCACAGACACAGCATGGCGGCCTCCCATTGGCTACAACAGCTACATTGTTACAATACTGGATACAATGTTTCCAGCTGATTCTTGGGGAAGTCAATGTTGTTTCTAAATGTTACAAAGTTGTTGAACATTAAAGCGGAAATGAAACGACTCGATCATTGGGGAAAGTAAACGTCCTTTTATTTATTGGTGGAAATTTATTTATTGGTGTTTTTGTCACCCCAATGAGCGAGCGTTTCACACCCTACTGCAACGACAGCTTCCCAGCTGTTGGGAAACTACAAACTCCCATCATGCATTTATATAATCATTAGCAGGGGGGCATAATGGGGAGCTGTAGTTTCACATAGCGCTGGAGAGACGAAGTTGCAGAGCTATGCCTAGTCTTCTGCCCCTGAGATATGAACTTATTGCGGGGCAACGCATCCTTCAATATGAGGGAATACTGGAAAGGACCTGCGGGCGCTCCTGCAGGATCGGGGGATAAGCTCTGCAGTAACAAAGGTTATCATGGACAGAACTCCCCAGATCAGTGCAGACAATCACCCCCATCATGTACCAGGTGATCATGGACAGAACTCCCCAGAACAGTGCAGACAATCACCCCCATCATGTACCAGGTGATCATGGACAGAACTCCCCAGATCAGTGCAGACAATAACCCCCATCATGTGCCAGGTTATCATGGACAGAACTCCCCAGATCAGTGCAGACAATCACCCCCATCATGTACCAGGTTATCATGGACAGAACTCCCCAGATCAGTGCAGACAATAACCCCCATCATGTACCAGGTGATCATGGACAGAACTCCCCAGATCAGTGCGACAATCACCCCCATCATGTACCAGGTGATCATGGACAGAACTCCCCAGATCAGTGCAGACAATAACCCCCATCATGTTTCCAAGGTTTTCATGGCAGAATTCCCGATCCGTCCAGCACTAACATCCCCCAATCATGGTCCCAGGGTGATCATTTACAGAACTCCCCAGATCAGTGCAGACAATAACCCCCATCATGTACCAGGTTATCATGGACAGAACTCCCCAGATCCATCCAGACAATAACCCCCATCATGTACCAGGTTATCATGGACAGAACTCCCCAGATCCATCCAGACAATAACCCCCATCATGTACCAGGTTATCATGGACAGAACTCCCCAGATCAGTGCAGACAATAACCCCCATCATGTACCAGGTTATCATGGACAGAACTTCCCAGATCAGTGGCAGACTAACCCTATCATGTTCCTGGTACATGGACAGAACTTCACAAGATCCGTCCAGTCAATACTTCCCACAATTCATGTACCAGGTGATTCATGGACAGAAAACTCCCCAGGATCAGTGCAGGGACAATATCCCCAATCAAGTAACCAGGTATCATGGACTGAATCCCCAGTATCCATCCTGACAATATACCCCCATCATGTACCAGGTTATCATGGACAGAACTCCCCAGATCAGTGCAGACAACAACCCCCATCATGTACCTCGTTGATGATGAGCCTGCTCGCCATCCGCAGCCGGGTCCTGGGCGGGAACTTGTTGGTGATCATGATGCGTAATCCGGGGGGGGGGGACTCGGGAAGCGGATACTTGGGGGGGGGGGCCTGGAGAGATGATCTCATCCTCCAAAGTCACCAACGCAATTTCCTGAAGTGATTCAATGCTGACTCCGTCCTCACTGTGAACGGGAACAGAAGGGTTACATTCTCCGGGAGGTTCCCTACATCGGTTGGCAGAAGAGCTCACAATCAATGGCTTTTACATGTGCAGCTTCATTCTGGGTTGTCTGCGCCCTGCTGCAACTTTAACTAAACTCACTGGTCACAGATGGAGGATGAATATGGGGCATATGGAGTAGAAGGTGTATGAGGACCAAGATACAATGGAGTAAAAACCCTACAGACGCAGGGCGGCCACGGACAACACATGCACAAGGCATCGCCTGTCACTCTGGGGGACAGCTGCAGGATGGTTTAGATCTGCAGGAAAAAAAATGTCAAAGTTGTTAGATGGTTCCACGTTATCCTGCGACCTCGGCTGCAACAGGCTGGTGCGGAGCCGGAAAAGAAACATAAAAGTGTAAAATCCCTCAGAATAGAAAATGACAGCGATGAAACGATGCAGCGAGCGAGACACAAAGACATGGACAACAGGGAGGATAAGCAGACAGGAGATCGGGTTATAGACAAATATACAGGTAGGCAGGAGTGTATATATACAGTGTTATAGGCAGGAGTGTATATACACAGTGTTATGGCGGAGTGATATATCAGTTGTGATAGGCAAGAGTGTATATACACAGTGTTATAGGCAAGAGTGTATATACACAGTGTTATAGGCAGGAGTGTATATACACAGTGTTATAGGCAGGAGTGTATATACACAGTGTTATAGGCAGGAGTGTATATACACAGTGTTATAGGCAGGAGTGTATATACACAGTGTTATAGGCAGGAGTGTATATACACAGTGTTATAGGCAGGAGTGTATATATACAGTGTTATAGGCAGGAGTATATACATATATACAGTGCTATAGGCAGGAGTATATACATATATACAGTGCTATAGGCAGGAGTATATACATATATACAGTGCTATAGGCAGGAGTATATACATATATAAAGTGATAAGGCTGACGTGTATTGTTTACAGTGCTATAGGCAGGAGTGTATATATACAGTGTTATAGGCAGGAGTGTATATATACAGTGTTATAGGCAGGAGTGTATATATACAGTGTTATAGGCAGGAGTGTATATACACAGTGTTATAGGAGGAGTGTATAATACTAGTGTTATATGGCAGGAGTGTATTTACAACAGTGTTAATAGGCAGGTGCCATCCAGGAGTGTATATATACAGTGTTATAGGCAGGAGTATATACATATATACAGTGCTATAGGCAGGAGTGTATATACACAGTGTTGAGGCAGGGTTGTTTATATACAGTGTTATAGGCAGTTGTGTATTTTTACTGTGTTATAGGCAGGAGTATATACATATATACAGTGCTATAGGCAGGAGTGTATATACACAGTGTTATAGGCAGGAGTATATACATATATACAGTGTTATAAGCAGGAGTGTATATACACAGTGTTATAGGCAAGAGTGTATATACACAGTGTTATAGGCAAGAGTGTATATATACAGTGTTATAGGCAGGAGTGTTCTTTATACAGTGTTATTGGCATGGAGTATTTTTACATATATACAGTGCTTTAGGCTGGAGTTGTATCATACTCAGTTTTTTAGCAGGAGTGTATATACACAGTGTTATAGGCAGGAGTGTATATATACAGTGTTATAGGCAGGAGTATATACATATATACAGTGTTATAGGCAGGAGTATAAACATATATACAGTGTTATAAGCAGGAGTGTATATACATACATACAGTGTTATAAGCCTGGAGTGTATATAAATACTGTGTTATAGGAAGTAGTGTGTATTTTACACAGTGTTATAGGAAGGAGTGTTATATTCACACAGTGTTTTAGGCAGGGTGTTATACACACATTGTTATAGGCAGTCAGGAGGTATATACTCAGTGTTATTTGGCAGGAGTGTATATACACAGTGTTATTGTAGGTGTGTAATATTACAGTGTTATAAGGCAGGGAGGTGTATATACACAGGTTATGGCTTGGAGTGTATATACATTCAGTGTTTATAGCCGGAGTGTATATGCATACAGTGTTATAGGCTGGAGTGTATTACTACAGTGTTAGAGGCAGGAGTGTTTTCTACAATATGTGTTATAGGCAGGAGTTGTATTTTCTACAGTGTTATAGGCAGGAGTGTATACATACAGTGTTATAGGCAGGAGTGTTTTAAAAAAGTGATAGGCAGGAGTGTATAAAACTGTTTGGAGGGGTATATCCACAGTGTTATAGGCGGATGTATAACAAGTGTTTTTAGGCGGAGTGTTATACCCGTGTTATAGGCAGGAGTGTATATACACAGTGTTATAGGATTTTTTACCTGTTTTAAATTTTATTTAACTTTTATACAATTATAACACAGTGTTTAGGCAGGGTTTATACACAGGTTATAGAGGTGTTAATATACACATGTTTTGGCGTGGTATATACACAGTGTTATGGCAGAGTGTTTTAAATTTATAGGGAGGGTGTATATTAAAATGTTATAGGCGGATGTTAAAACACAGGTTATAGGCAGGAGGTATAATAAAAAGTGTTATGGCAGGGTTGTTATATTATATAATTTTTTATTTTATTTATTTATATATATTTTACACAATTTAAAAAAACAGTGTTTTGGCAAGAGTTATATACACGTGTTAAGGCAGGGTGTTATAACAGTGTTTTTGGCAGGATTTGTATATACATACAGTGTTATAGGCAGGAGTGTATATACATACAGTGTTATAGGCAGGAGTGTATATACATACAGTGTTATAGGCAGGAGTGTATATACACAGTGTTATAGGCAGGAGTGTTGTGTATATATTATATATATTATTTATTTTTTTTTAAATATATTATAAAAATTTTGTGTGTGTGTGTGTGTGTTATAGGCAGGAGTATATAGAGTGTTACTGGCAGGAGTGTATATAGTGTTGTAGGCAGTAGTGTGTGTGTGTGTATATATATATATATATATATATATATATATATATATATATATATATATATATATATGTGTGTGTGTTATAGGCAAGGGCATATACAGTGTTGTAGGCAGGAGTATATATATATGTGGTGACTGAGGATGGAGAGGACATTTGAGCTTTGTTATTAGATGGGAAGGTGACTTCAGTTTTAAAACCAAAAGGGAGGGCCCGGGCAGACGCGAGGGGGACTTTTAGCACGATTAGTGGCCCTCACTATAGGGACACCCTGACCTCTCAGGGGCCCCTTTGTTCCAGCTCTGGAGGGAGGTCACACAACCAGTGCATGTTCTTGGTAACAGAAGCCCCCAGGTTTGGTTTTTGCAGGTCCCCCAGCAGGGGCCCCCCGGTCGGGGCAAAACCCCTGTGGGGGGCCGCTTTTAGGGTTTGAAAACACAGGGTGTGGGGCCACCTTCTGCCCCGCCTCTGTTTTAAAAGGGTGTTGCGGGCGCCCCCTAGTGTTCATCCCATGCACTGTTCTGTCCATTTTCGGTCTTGGGGGCCCGGTTGTAAAAGCCCCCGGGGGAGCCCCTACAGAAGGGGCTGCGGGCACTAAGCCCCCCCCCCGCCGCCCCCCCCCCCCCCCCCCCTTTTTTATTTTTTTATTTTCTTTTTTTTTTTTTTTTTTTTTTTTTTTTTTTTTTTTTTTTTTTTTTTTCCTTTATTTTTTTTATTTTTTTTTTTTTTTTTTTTTTTTTTTTTTTTTTTTTTTTTTTTTTTTTTTTTTTTTTAATTTTTTTTTTTTTTTTTTTTTTTTTTTTTTTTTTTTTTTTTTTTTTTTTTTTTTTTTATTTTTTATTTTTTTATTTTTTTTATTTTTTTTTTTTTTATTTTTTTGTTTTTTTTTTTTGTTGTTTTTTTTTTTTTTTTAATTTTTTTTAATTTTTCTATTAATTTTTTTATTATTTTTTTTTTTTATGGTGAAATTTTTGGGTGGGTTGGGGAAAACAAAAATCTGTGATTTTTAAATGCACAAGTGGGCTGAGCTGCAGGGTCAGGGCGTAAGCCGGGGGGGGCCCGGGGCCCTTTCGGTTGGGCGAAACTCTGCCCAAAGCCCGCACAGGGGGGTGCTCTGTTTTTCCCCAAAACCCTCGCTGCAGACACCACTAGGAGAACTCTATAGGAACAGCCTATTCTGTGATCTCCAATCCTCCCTGCAGCCACCACTAGTAGAACTCTGTAGGAACAGCCAGTAATGTGATCTCCAAACCTCCCCGCAGCCCCAATTGGGAAAAACTTAGGAACAGCCCGGGAAAAGGTATCTCCAAACCCTCCCTGCAGCCACCACTAGGAGAACTCTGTAGGGACAACCATGCAATGTGATCTCCAAACCCTCCCTGCAGCCACCACTAGGAGAACTCTGCAGGGACAACCAGTAATGTGATCTCCAAAAACCCCGCCCGCAGCCCCCACTAGGAGAACTCTGTAGGAAAAACCCCGGGAATTGTGATCTCCAAACCCTCCCTTCAGCCACCACTATTAGAACTCTTTAGGAACAGCCAGTAATGTGATCTCCAAACCCTCCCTGCAGCCACCACTAGGAGAACTCTATAGCAACAGCCAGTAATGTGATCTCCAAACCCTCCCTGCAGCCACCACTAGGAGAACTCTGTAGGAACAGCCAGTAATGTGATCTCCAAACCCTCCCTGCAGACACCCCTTGGAGAACTCTATAGGAACAGCCAGAAATGTGATCTCCAAACCCTCCTTGCAGCCACCACTAGGAGAAACCCTTTTGGGAACAGCCCATTCTTTGATCTCCCCCAAACCCTTTCCCCCCAGCCCCAATAGGAGAACTCTTAGGAAACAGCCAGTTTAAAGTGTCTCCAAAAACCCCCCCTGGGCCCCCACTAGGAGAAATCTATAGGAACAGCCATTTGTGATTCCAAAAACCCCCCCCCGCAGCCCAACCAAATTTTGGAAAACCAAAGGGAAACCTCCCCCGGTTTGGGGAGGCAACCATGCAATGTGATCTCCAAACCCTCCCTGAGCCCCACTAGGGAAATTTTGCAGGGACAACCCCGTAAAGTGATCTCCCAAAAAATCCCTGCGGGCACCCCTTGGGGGGAACCCCTATAGGAACAGCCAGAAATGTTTATCTTCCCAAACCTCCCCTTTCAAAACCCCCACTAGGGTTCCCGTGGGACAAAACCCTGCAAGGGGATCTTCCCAAAACCCCCCCTGCAGACCCCCAACGAGGGGCGCTAGGGAGCTGACCCTGTGCCATTATGGGGGCTTTTAAGGGGATTCAGTCAGCTCTTGAGCTCCCGCTAATGGATTCTGCAGGAAGTAGCTGACTTCTCCTCCAAGCTGCAGGAGCCCGGGGGTTATAGCAGATGGAGCGGCGCTATCGCCCACCTGTTTCTGGGGGGATTTCTCAGGGGTCATCTTTTGCTGTGTGATAAAAGGTGCAATGTCCCAGGTAACCCCCGGCGCCGGGTCTCCAGTCTGCTTATCCTTACCTTTCCACAACAGGGGGACTGTGGGGTCATCACACAGCGAGTCCAATCAAATTACCGTTTCCCGCCCGCTCTTTTCCCCAAACCCCCTTTTTTCCCGCCTTTTCCCCCCGTTCTTGCGTTTGGATGGTGAAAAAAAACGCTGATTTTTTATGTTGAAACTGTCACGGAAAAAAAAGAAAGATCCCCGGGAAAAAAGGGGAAAGAAAACTCAGAGCAATTTTTGACCTAGAAATATTTCCCGGGGACAGAAAAAAAGGGGGGGGACAAAACCGGGCAAAGAGTTTGGGGGAGGGAGAGTGATTTTGGGGAGGAGAGAGAGGGAGGGAAAATAGGGAGAGAGAGAGGTGAAGGGGAGTGGGAGGAGAAGGGAATTGGGGAAAGGGAGAGTGGAGAGATAGTTTGGGAGAGAGAGAGGGAGAAAATGGGGACGGGGAGAAGGGGAAAAGATAGGAGGGGAGAGGGGAAAATAGATTGGGGAGAGAGGAAAAGAAAAGAAAGGGGAGAGAGAGAGAGATAGAAGGAGAAGGGGATGATAGGAGAGGGGAGAGAGAGGGAATGTTAGGGAAAAGGGGAGAGAGAGAGAGAGAGAGGGAAAAGGGGAGAGAGAAAAAGGGGAGAGAAGGAGGGGGAAAAAGGGGGAAGATAGGAGAGAGGATTAAAATAGGAGAGGGGAGAGATTGGAAGGGTAGGAAAAGGGGAGAGTAGAGAGAATGATAGGAGAGAAAAGGGGAGAGAGACAAAGGGAGAGAGGATAGATAGGGAGGGAGAGAGGATAGATTAAAAGGGGAGGAGAAAATGAAGGGGAGGAGTGATAGGGGGGAGAGGAGGAGGAGAAAATAGGGGAAAAGGGGAGAGGAGAAAATGGGGAGGAGAGAGAGATAGATAGGGCAGGAGAGAGTGAGAGAGAAGGAGAGAGATAGATAG
>JAODAL010050661.1:0-27242 GCA_025379985.1 Phyllomedusa bahiana
CCCCCCTGGGTGCAGCGTGGCCCCCAAATTTCCCCCTTCCCATTGTCTGTCCCTGGTTCCCCTTTTGCAGTTGGTCGGAGAAAGCCGGGAATGTTTGTGTTGCTACGCGGAGAAATTCCCTTCTGTGGACTTTGTTCCCCCCAGGAAAAACCAGTGTAAATGCGTGACCCGCTGTGCTCTGCACATTTTTGGGTTTTGAGGAGCAGCACCTTTTACACTTTGGAGGGAGGTGGTGGGGAGAAGGGGGCTACTTTGGTGAGGGAGTGGCAATTTGACAACAGGAGGAGAAAGCGGCGTCCCCTGCCCCAAGTGGTTGGTGTGGCGGGCGGAAAGCAAAATTCACCCAGTGGGCCTTAAAGGACTGTTCGCCCCCCCCCCTGACCTTAGTTACAGTTTCCCACGCCCCGCATGCGTGCACCTTTGGAAAAAAAGACTGGCCCACCTTCTGTTCTACATATTTGTGAAGGGGGGTTTTTAACCCCTTTTTTGGGAAAAAAAGAAATTACGGCTTGGAATCTCCCATCGGGGGCACAACCCAAATTAGTTCTCTGAACGGTGCAGAGTCCACATTTTGGAAAGGGGGGAGGGAGCAGGTCCCAAAAACTTGTACAAGAGCACGGTCAGTTTCTGCACCTTCGGAGGTTGGACGCTTACGGGTTTTTTCCCCTTGGGCAATCCCTCTTAAAAAACACTGGGGTTTGCCAGAGTGGCGAGGAGCAGTAGCATCGGTTTTCCGGGGAGGGTGGCACAGACAAACAGCCCCTTCTGCAGAGGTGGTGGACTTTTTTTGGCTAAAATGGCATGTGTCCAAAGGGGCCCGTGTTGCTGCTGTTGTGCGGCAGCAGAAGGGGGCCCACCCATCTGAGACACTTTTTTCCCCGGCCACTGGTGGTGACGCTGCATGTTTTTCACGGGGCCCAAAGGTGCCAATTTTTTGCTCCCTGGCCACGCTTCACTTTCTGCCCATAGATTCTACAATACACTTTTTTCCCTCCCCTCGTCTTAGCAAAAAACTGCCCCCACCTCAGGTAGGTGATTTTACCCCAAACCCCCGCACCTGAGTGACCCGCTGAGCCCCTGTGCGCACTTTCTGGGCCTACGAAAGGGGTTTTTACCCCCGTGGCCGTTGGCTCCCGACCTTCGCACTGGCCCCCCTGCGACTCGGCCAACTACCGATTTGTTTGGCTGCCCCGCTCCCGCCGGCAAGCTGACACCCCCTTTTCTCCCAACGAGATGATAAAGCCCTTGCTTAAACCCGCCTCCCCAAAGGGAACGGCCACTTGTCATGATTTGGTTTGCCCATCACTGCTTTTTCCTCAAAAGGCCCCAGTATGCAGAAATGAAATGCTTGCAACATAAATCTCCCGTTGCCCCCTCCCCCAAATCACTACTTTCCCCCCATACTGCAAAAAAACCCGCGGATGTCTGCCCAAATTTTTTCTTCGCTGCCAAGTAGCCTTTCTGACTGGCCCCAAAAAAGTTTCCTCCAAACGGCCCTTTTTTAGTGGCGGTTTAACCCGCCAAATAGTAGTTTTTCTCTGGCTCAGGGAAACCGAAAAGGGGGCAGAGGTGGGGGGTTTTTTGGACAGGTGAGGGCCGCTTGATTCAGCTTTCCCGGGGCCCTTGGGCCCAAATAAGGGGTTTTGTCTGACGGGGCCCCCCCCCGCCCGTTTGGGGTTGGGGGATGTCAGATGTCCACTTGGGGGGAAAATGGGTAACCCAGTCAAAAAAAAAAAAGAAAAACCCTTTTGGGGTTTTCTGGTCAACCCCACGGGGGCCGCCCAGATGACCAAAATGGGGACGTGTGGCCCGCTTCCCGGAAATTTTGTGCCCTGCCCCTCGGGATGGGGGAAAGGGCCTTGCCCCTCTCTGCCCGACAAAAACTGTTTGTAAAAAAAAATTCAAAACTTCCCCGTTTAATGAAGATATCCCGTATATGATAAAATACAAAACCCTGTATTTGATCCAAATGAACCCCCTAACAAAGGGTTGGGGTAACCCTTGGATATGAAAAAAGGGTCCGAAAAAACCAGAAAAAATTTTTGTCGTTAAAATTTGGGGTTTAAAAAAACGCTTTATTTTACACAAAAAACACCAAAATTTAAAAACAGGCTTGATAAAACCCTTGGGTATGGGAAAAGCCGTCCAGAAATGACCAGAAAAAAATTTAGGTTTTGTTAAAATTTTTGGGGGTGAAAAAAAAACGCCTTTATTTTTACTACAAATACACCAAACTAAAACAGGCCCTTAAAATTTAAAACCCCTTTGGGTATTAAAAAGGCTCCAGAAATGGATTTTGATGAAATTTAGTATGGTTTTATGGGGGGGAAAAACACGCTGTATTTTTTTTCTCCATATAAAAAACCCCTAAAAACAGGAAATTTATTTTTAAACCCCTTTGGGTATGGAAATTTTCGCTCCCCAAAATGACCCGAAAAAATTTAGTCAAATATGGGGGGGGAAAAACGCACTTTAATTTTTTCTAAAATACACCCCCTTTAAAAAACATGGGTTAATTAACCCCTTTGGGTATTTTAAAGTTTTCCCAGAAAGGGCCAATGAAATTTAGGATGTATATAGGGGGGGTAAAAAAACCACACTGTTTTTTGAATTTTAAAAGGACCATTAAAAAGGGTTTTAGAAATTTCCCTTTGGGTATGAAAATTTCCCCCCTGAAATGAACCCAAAGAAAAATAAATGTAAAAATTTTGGGGGAGAAAATTTGACCCACCCCGGACTTTAAGTTTGGGAAAAACCCCACAAACTAAAACAAAAAGATAAAGGAAGATTTAGCACTTGTAAAAGGGAGTTTTTTTTTTCAGAATGGATCAGCAGATTTCAGAGCGCCAATTGGTGAAAAGATTTGAACAAATTTTTTGAAAAATTGAAAATGGCAAGGTTTTTATTTTGATCGAAAATTTTTTAGTCATGCCCATAATTTAAAATTAAAAATCTGTGGGATCACTAAATTTAAAATCGCGCCATTTTCGGGGGGCCTTTTCCCCGTAATTTTTGGGGGCCAGCAAAAACAAATTTCAGAATAGAGCAGGGGGAGATGTTTTTGTTTTCGAAAGTCATGGAAATGGGTGTGTATTGGTAGCGGAAATTTTTTGGACAAAATTTTCAAACCTTGTTTTAAAAATAGGGAAAAGCCCTTCCTGTTCAGCTTTTGTGTCTCTCAGCGTTCCCCAGGGGGAATAGGGAAGTCGGCTTGCCTGGGGGCCAAAAAGCCAGCGGGAAATTAGTCCCATTTCTGCACAAAAGAAACCTCTTCTATTAGCTGTGATCCTTCCCCAAATTTTGTTAGATTAGAGGACTTGAAGTTTTTATGTAGTTAGCTAGAGAATTTTAAAGCAGCATCTACTGCTGTAAAGTCACGGGGGCGGCGGGGGGGGGGGGCCCAGCGGGCAAACACAGACAAGCTCTATTTTATAAAAGAACACTGGATAAAGTTCCCCAAAGGGACTTAGTGTAGACATTGCACTGAAATTATCTTTATTATTAACAGTTTGTTATTGAAATATTTCCTGGATATTGGGCAGCCTGAACTTATATTGGATACACATCATTTCTAGTAACTGCAGGTCTCTTTGTTAGGTGCAAAACTCCACTTTTATTATCAATATACATTTCAGATAGGTGTTCATTTTTTAATTTTACCCATTTCACCTGTGTTGATATATCCACCTTGCAGTTAAATTACAATCCAGCAATCTTGTAGTCAGCACAGGTTGTTTGTTGCCAAAAATACCGGGTATCATACGAAAACATAACAGATACGTGTTTTTTGACTTTGGCGCCCCCAGCTTTGTTCATTGACGCAGCATCCTCGTAAATCTTAAAACAGCAATTCTTTAGTCACCACAGGTGAATTGAAAGGTGCAAAAAATACCGTGTATTATACGAAAACATAACAGATACGTGTTTTTTGACTTTTGCGCACCCAGCTTTGTTCATTGACGCAGCATCCACGTAAACCTTAAAAAACAGCAATTCTAAAATCACCACAGGTGAATTTTTAAGGTGCAAAAAAATACCGTGTATTATACGAAAACATAAACAGATACGTTTTTTTTGACTTTTGCGCACCCAGCTTTGTTCATTGGCGCAGCATCCACGTAAAATCTTAAACAGCAATTCTATAGTCACCACAGGTGAATTGAAAGGTGCAAAAAATACCGTGTTTTTATACGAAAACATAACAGATACTGTTTTTTGACTTTTGCGCACCCAGCTTTGTTCATTGAGGGCAGCATCCATGTAAATCTTAAAACAGCAATTCTATAGTCACCACGGGGTGAATTGAAAGGTGCAAAAAATAACGTGTATTATACGAAAACATAACAGATACGTGTTTTTTGACTTTTGCGCCCCCAGCTTTGTTCTTTGGCGCAGCATCCACGTAAATCTTAAAACAGCATTCTATAGTAAACACAGGTGAATTGAAAGGTGCAAAAAATACCGTTTTTATTATACGAAAACATAACAGATACGTTTTTTTTTTACTTTTGCGCACCCAGCTTGTTCATTGACGCAGCATCCACGTAAAATTTTAAAACAGCAATTCTATAGTCACCACAGGTGAATTGAAAGGTGCAAAAAATACGTGTATTATAGGAAACATAACAGATACGTGTTTTTTGACTTTTGCGCACCCAGCATTTTTGAATTACGCAGCATACACGGAAATCTTAAAAAAGCAATTCTATAGTACACACAGGTGAATTGAAAGGTGCAAAAAATATTGTGTATTATACGAAATCATAACAGATACGTGTTTTTGGACTTTTTGCGCACCCAGCTTTGTTCATTGACGCAGCTTCCATGTAAATCTAAAACAGCAATTCTATAGTCACCACAGGTGAATTGAAAGGTGCAAAAATACTGTGTATTATACGAAAAAAAAACATAAACGTTTTTTTTGACTTTTGCGCACCCAGCTTTGTTCATTGACGCAGCATCCCCCGTAAATCTTAAAACGCAATTCTATAGTCACCACAGGTGATTGAAAGGGTGCAAAAAAATATCGTGTATTATACGAAAACAAAACCATACGTTTTTTTTTGACGTTTGCGCACCCAGCTTTGTTCATTGACGCAGCTTCCACGTAAATCTTAAAACAGCAATTCTATAGTCACCACAGGTGAATTGAAAGGTGCAAAAAATACCGTGTATTATACGAAAACAAACAGATACGTGTTTTTTGACTTTTGCGCACCGCTTTGTTCATTGACGCAGCATCCACGAAAATCTTAAAACAGCAATTCTATAGTCACCACAGGTGAATTGAAAGTAGCAAAAAATACCGTGAATTATACGAAAACATAAAAGATACGTGTTTTTTGCAATTTTGCCCAGTCCAGATTTGTTTTTAGTGACACCGTGAAGTTAATTTTTAATCCAGCAATTTTGATTTGATTAGAGGGATTTGAAAATTTAGCTGTGATTTGCCGTCTTTTAATAAGAGACTTTCCAAAACTTTTTCCATACCTTCTAAAATTTTTATATTTTCTAAACATGGAGCGAAATGCAAGTGGTAAGCGATAAAAGAGGGGGGTAGCACATGGAAGTAGAGGTACGAGAGAAGGTGCTCCTTCCAGTGTGGCGGGCAACACGCATGCCAGCGGATCGTTTAGTTGTAGGACCGTTTAGGCCTGTCATTGCTGGGTCGGGCCCTGTTAAATTTAAATAACGAACATCGTCGCCAATCTGTCCTTCAGTGGTTAATGCAACCTGCATCTAGCAGTCTTACCTCCTCGTCCTCCCAGTCACGGCCACAAATGTCGTCATCAGCATCATCAGCATCGTCCAACATGAAGCAGCCCAAATGTCAACTCGTGTACCCACCACTGTGGATTAATCCATTGTCTGAAGACCTCATTGATGAAAATGCGGTTGGGGTCAGAAGGGATGTTAAAAAGTCAAGAGGATGATTTAGTCTGCTCTGACGCCCAGTTACTGATGCCATCAGAGGAGGTTTAAGGAAGCCGGTCAATCAGCAAAAAATCCCGGGCGGTCGGCAACGCCTGGCAGTGCCCCTTGCTTTTAGCCCGCAGCTTCTGGATGCTGAAAGTCAGGACGACCAAGTCACCTGTGTTGATGATGATGATGATGATGACATTGCGGATCCATCCTGGTCTTTTCCGCAGAATTTGCTTGCGAGCGCTTCATCAGTGGACGGGAGGACGACGATGGGGTAGTGTCAAAAAGGGGGCCCCCACAAAAAGGGAGAGGGCGGTCGGGGGAAGTCCGCTGTTTTGATTCCGCCGCCACGGTCAGCGCAAACCCGCTCTCGCTTATCGCCGTCAAAAAGGTCCAGGACCTCTCAAGCCTGGGGCCCTTTTTTGAGCAAGCCTCTGATTCAACCCGCGTGTCATATGCCGCCTTTGCCGTAAACGCATAAGTAGAGGCAAGACCCTTTGTGGTTAACCACCACCCAAAATGTCTGTCCATGCAGCGATGCATGAGTTGAAAGGGAGGGAACACGTGGCCAAAAAACGACAGACCGCCGCCGGGCCTCCACCCCCTGGCACACCCTCTGTCTCCGCCTCCTCCGCCACCACCACGCGTTCCTCAGCTGCCCCTGTCTCTCAGAGTCATGATCACGGATCAGCCTCGCTTCAGCCTCCACGTCGCTCGAGTACCACCAGCACCACCAGAGACCCATCCTACCCCTTTCCTTCCGCAGTTTGACGACTGCCGCCGTACAGCGGCCAGTCTAGCAGCCAGCCTTCTGTTTCCAGGGTTTTGGGGGCAGAAGAAACACTTTAACCTTAAACCTACAAAGCCAAAAGCCTGAATGTCGGCATTGCCAGGCTTTTGGCCTTGGAAATGTTGCCTTTCCGTCTGGTGGACACAGTTGGGTTTTCCCCCACGTCTGGCCCTCGCCTGTCCCCAATTTCCAGATGCCTAGCAGGCATTTCTTTGCCAGAAAAGCCGTCCCTGCCCTGGCCAGCCACGTGTCATCTAAAATTTCAAGCGCGTTGTCTGCATCTGTGTCCGGAAAAGTTTCCCTCTCACCCACCCACACATGGACTAGTAAGCACGGCCAAGGCCGCTATATCTCTGTGAAGCTCACTGAGTGAGCTGGGTGGATGTCTCTGGTGGTGACGGTGGCTCTCAGGCTCGGCGCACGCTCTTCAAAACCGCAGGGATGGTGCAGGGCTCTTTCCCCCAAGGTCCTCTGGTGGCATCACGTGCCCAGAGACACAGGCCGTGTTGAAATTAATCTGCCTTGGAGACCGTCCACACACAGGTCAGGAGCTGTGGACGGCTCTCCGCAACGAGACCGAGCGCTGGCTGGGGGACAAAACCTTGTGCCAGGCAAGGTGGTGTGCGATAACGGGCGAAATCTGCTGGCCGCCCTTAAGATCGGTAGGCTGGAGCACATCCCTTGCCTGGCACATGTCATGAACCTTGTCGTCCAGAATCTCTAAAGAGCTACCGGGTCTGGACTGCCTGCTGAGAAGGCTCGAGGTCTGAGTTCGCACTTCCGCCGTTCGCAAACCCCGCTTCATCCCGCCTGGCTGCGTTGGGAGCGTCAGCTCGGCCTCCCTGTCAACCCTCTCATTGTTGACGTTGGCAACACGCTGGAATTCCACCCTCCAGATGCTCCAGCGATTGTGGGAGCAGCGCAATGCCATTACGCAGTAAGAAGTTTACACATGAACTGACAAGCAGCGGTGCGGACCTCGGGTGTTGAGCCACCGAGAGTGGAGGCAGGTGAAAGAGCCTGCACCATCCTTGCCAGTTTTGAAGAAGCCACCAAAATGGTCAGTTTCGGACGTTGGGCCCCTTGTCAGCATGAGCATTGTGGTGATCTTAGTTCTGGAACGATCGTTGGACACTATGAAACATTCGGGCCCCCCCGCACTGGAGGAGGAGACGGACACAGATGCAGACACGGAGCCTTACTCTCCGTCAAATCCACAAGGCCCGACAGTTTTTTCAATTTTTACGGTCTTCATTAGGCAATGGTTCAGGGTCCAGAGCTAGTGCAAGGGGCACCTCACTCTCAGGGTGCATAAACTGAGGGAAGCAGGGGTGTGCCGGGGGAAGCGGAGGAGGATGAGGAGGAGGGGTATTCATAGACACGACGTCCCCGCCTGGAAAGAGGTTGCGTGAAATTTTTAGGGAGTGGGAAGAAGAGTTTTCTAGTGCCCCCCTCAAACCCGAGGTTGGGAAAACAAGGCTCCTCTCTCACTGAGTGCTTGGATGTCCCATTTCCCCAACATGATCTCGCTTTAAGGCCACCCTCCGGATCCCCCGGGCAAAAAAAAAATCACACTTTCCTTTCCACCCCCCCAAATAAGGAAAAAAGCAGGAAATTGAGCCTTGCTGATTGATCAAATGGAGACATCTGTTGTGTCTGCTTCACGTTCGTCAAATGTCACGTGGAACAACGGGCAGCGACGTGACAGCAAGTAGAGTGCCAAGTTGCCATGCGGCAGCAGCAGCGGCCAGCAGCAGGCAAGGTGGCTGAAGCTAATGGGGTGACCTCTGTGCAATCTTATATTTACCACCTCACCAACGCATGCAATGCGGGCACACATTACAACACCCAGGACCAGTTAAGATCATGGTGCACTGACTATCTGCGTCTAACACCAATGTTTTTGTATGTGTTCCGGACCCGAATAGACTTCTGGTGTATCATAAATGGACGAATGGCCCGAGATGGCTCGCCAACCCCCGCCATAGAGGTGTTGTCCTAGCCCAAGCAGCCTGCGTCATATCTGAGCGGACCTTCTGCAAGCGGAGGAGTCATTACAGACAAACACCATCCGGCTTTCCACAGATTATGTGGATCGTGTTTGACTTTCATCAGTTGAATCAGGATTGGATCTCTGATGATGTTGTGGCCCCAATTGCCAGAGGTCTCCGATTAGTTGCTTGGTCTACATTCAAATTCTCTCCGAACAGAAATGGTCCTCTTGAAAAACTTTTTTTTAAAAATGTTCATTTCTGTTCTGACAATTTTTATTTCAATTCCCAAACAGTTTCATTTTGCTTGTTTTGCTGTAAGGTGGACTAAAAGACACAATGGTTTCCATGACAAAACCCATATTCCATTTACTTACTTATCTTTTAGATTTTTCACATTGTCAATGGTTTTGGGTCATGTTGTTCACAATTTTTAACCGTGGCTGAGAAGTCATATTTATAACTTTTTTGGGGTCTTGTTGCTGTGAGTTACAGCAAATATCATGTCCCTTGGAAACAGAGATTTGGCTTCTAAGGTGGCCATTTCTCCTTCACAATTTTTGTACAGTGGCTGGAGAAGCATATTTATAATTTTTTGGGGTCATGTTTGCTATGAGATACAGCAATAGATCATGGTCCTTTGGAACAGAATTGTGGCTTCTAAGTGGCATTTCTCCCTCACAATTTTTTAAACAGTTGGCTGAGGAAGTCAAATTTATAATTTTTTTGGGTCTTGTTGATGTGAGAGAACAGACAATTATCGTGGTCCTTGGACAGAAATGTGGCCTTCTTATGGTGGAATATATCCTTCACAATTTTTAACAGTGGCTGAGAAGTCATTTTTATATTTTGTTGGGGTCATGCTGCTTTTGAAATGCAGCAATACTACAGGTCCTATCTAAAAATTTTGTTTCTAATAGACATTTGTTCTAACATTTGTCAAAAGTGTCTCATGGGTCATGTTTTGAATTTTTTGGGGGCTTTTTGCTGTGACATGCAGCATATACTACAGGTCCCTATTCTAAAAATATGTTGTTTCTACAGACATTTGTTCTTCACAATGGTCAAGAGTGGCTCAAGGTGATGGTGCTGTCAGAAACTGGAATAGTTAGGAGACTGTTAATGGACACATATTGCAAAATGTACTTGTTTTTGCAAGATCTTTAACATAGTATCGAATCCTTTATTGAGACAACCTATTTAATACAATTAAAATAAGAGAAACAAAAGAATAGTGGGATTCCAGAATTAAAGTACTAAAATACTTGTGCATGTACAAAATAGCTGTTAAAAAAAATTTTCCTTCTGAATTTGTACAGGAGGTACAGGAAAACTGACCAGAGGTAGGTTATTCAGTGGTCATGGAGTATGGAGCACGCGGACAGAGAACAAAGTACGAGACATTCTCCAGCACGTTGGGGCTAAAATTGGGAAAAAGGATGCTCATGATATAGGGCAATCATGGGTGTTACAGGAGCGTTAACCACCAGTTTTCAAAGTGAAGCTCATTTGTCACACTCATTTGGAGGGGCAAGCAGCTACCCAGGTATTGACTCTGTGTTTGGTGTCGCTGTAGGAAAAAAAGGCGAGGAGGGCAGAACGAGCAAACGGAAAAGAACTAAGGAAGGCTGGAGTTCTCACACTTCCGCTTCCGCAGTCTGCTTCGCACGACAGTTTTCGTTGCTGCGTCATCTGGGCATTTTAAACCTGCGTGTTAACTAGATGACGGACGCAGCCTGGTCTTCACGCCACCATGTAACTCGCCCTGGGTCTTGCTGTGGCCCAGGACAGGTATAGTCAAATGTTCAGTGAAACTAAAAATGGTGGTTGAAAGACTCCTTTTTTCCGAAATTTTTAAATGTGGGGGTCACTGCAGGTTTGGGGATCATGCTGTGGCCCAGGACAGGTTAGTCAATGTCCAGTGAAATAAAAATGGTGGTTGAAAGATCTACCTGTTTTCCTGGCACTTTCTTAAAATCTGGGGGTTTGAAGGTTTGGGGCTCATGCTGTGGCCCAGGGACAGGTATAGTCAATGTCCAGTGTAAACTAAATTGGTGGTTGAAAGACTCCTTTTTCCGGCACTTTTTAAATGTGGGGGTCGTAGCAGTCAGGTTTGGGGCTCATGCTGTGGCCAGGACATGTATTGTTTCAAGGTCCAGTGAAACGTAAAATGGTGGTTGAAAGACTCCTTTTTCCGGCACTTTTAAATGTGGGGGGTCATGCAGGTTTGGTGGCTACATGCTGTGGGCCCAGGGCAGGTATTGGTCAATGTCCAGTGAAACTATATTGGTGTTGTTGAAAGACTCCTTTTTCCGGCATCTTTTTAAATGTGGGGTGTCATGCGGTTTGGGGCTCATGCTGTGGCCCAGGAACTGGTATATCAATGTCCAGTGAAACTAAAATGGTGGTTGAAAAGACTCTTTTTCCGGCACTTTTTAAATGTGGGGGTCATGCAGGTTTGGGCTCATGCTGTGGCCCTGGACCAGGTATAGTCTATGTCCAGGGTGAAACTAAAATGGTGGTTGAAAGAATCCTTTTTCCGGCACAACTTTTTAAATCGGGGGTCATGAAGGTTTGTGGCTCTGCTGTGGTCAGGACAGGTATAGTCATGTCCAGTGAAACTAAATTGTGTGTTGAAAATCTCTTTTCCGGCACTTTTTAAATCTGGGGGTTATGCAGGTTTGGGGCTCATGCTGTGGCCCAGGACTGGTTATAGTCAATGTCCTGTGAAAACTAAAATGGGTGGTGAATGACTCCTTTTTCGGCACTTTTTAAATGTGGGGGTCATCAGGTTTGGGTGATCATGATGCACGTTCTGGACAAGGTTATTCATTGTCCAGTTCAAGTTAAATGATGGTTCATTTTCATACTGCCTTCTGGCACTTTTTAATTTCGTGGGTGATGCAGGTTTAAGGGTCATGCTGTGGTTACAAGAAAGGGATAGTGATGGTCGTGAGCTGAGACTTTTTTTCTGTGGCTTTTATAGCCTAAGTGTTGTGCCTAAGATGTAGCAGGATCCATTTGATGTTGTGGCTGTTAATTCCAGGCGTTCCAGCCCTGTTTTGGTGTAAGAATGAAGGTGTGGTTGCTCTCCCATAGACTTTCAATGGTCTTCGGAGATGAGTTCGACTATCGGGACTATCGAAAATTATCGATAGGTGGCCGACTATCGACTATCGATCGATGTCGATAGCCAACGTAATCGCTCAACACTACTGGTGAGCAACTGACAGACTTCTGGTGGTCTCACCCCCTCCCCCCACCAATCGCTGATTAAAGCAATTTGCTTCTAGTGAGAGCTATGCAGCAGCAGCAGCAGACGGATGTTTATGTCAGTGCACAACGAGAGAACTGTGAGGAGAGAGCGTGGCGTCCTTATTTATAGTGATGTGACGTCACAGAAGCCTGCCGGTCTCTGATTGGCTTCATGTCTGCACATGTCATTGAGGGTGTTCCTTTCTTCTTCCCAGAGCTCTCTGTCCCATGTAACGCCATGTGCCCGCGGCCATTTTAGCAATAAAAAACACGCTTCGTCCCCGCGAATCACCCCAAACTTCGACTTCGTGCAGAACCGAAGTTTTCCTGAAATTCTAAACAAATTCCACTTCGTTAGAATTGATTCACCCATCTCTAATCATATATTTATCTTCTATTTGTAATGAGATTATGTAGATAGGTAGCAGCTGAAGTAAAGTGAGATTAGTCTATCCTGGCATACAAAAATTCTCTCTCACAGCTAGAGAAGGACATCATGTTATTTGTAATTATTAATTGCATATGACTGCAGAAAAAATAAAGTGCTAACAATTCTAAAAAAAATAGTTTTTTAGGAATATTGTTTTTAACACAAATACTTCTTTCTGAAAGCAGTGTCCTCTTAAATGATAGAGGACCAGTATGACTGTGCACTAGGAAGCAGCCACAGCAGATAAGAATTACCTGATTGGCCGACATAGCAGCTGCAGCAGAGAACCAGCAATCTGCACGGAGTGGCTCAGATGTAAGAGGTGGAGAACAGTGAATGTTTCTTGGGTAACTATTTGTTCAAAAACCAGTAAGTGGTGTTAGAGAGTTGTGTATCTGTGGTATGTGAATTGCACTGGGAGTATGATTTATGCCCAATCTGCAACCTGAGTGGAAGGTGAGTCCAAGATTCAGTGAGTGAAAACAAACCAACCTTTTAAGGTCACACTCACATAACATTCTGTAAAAGTGTGTACTTGAATGCTAGCATTGAAGTGATATGGGTCTATGTGATTAGTGATCAAATTGGTAGAAAAATGTTGAACACATTACGTATGTGGAAGTCATTTTGGATTCATAAATTAATAACTCTTTATGTACCACTGCTGCTGTATATGTGCAAGAAGTGTGGATGACATGATCACTGAAGCCTACTGATGATCAATTCTGCGTGTATTTAATAATTGTTACTGTACAGTAGAGTAATGATTACACTCAGTTGTATCAATGTCATGTCAATGCAAAGCTTCTGATCATTACAATGTTTAAATGACTGAGGCAGGGTTCTCTTAGGGTGCTTTTGTTAAGATGATTAAATCAGGTGTGGAAATGATCTTTGTTCCACTCCTTTATCCAATTAAAGGCCTCCTCCGAATTATATTATTATTATTACAGCTGTCGACAGTCGGAGCTCGAGAAACACGACCGACACCTTCCGTTTAGGACATCAATCTGCTTTAATCACAGTAAAAATTTAAAATTTTCATAGTTTTTTTTTAAATTCACATGCTTTTCTTCACTAACAGGGTTTGGGTTTAAATTGGGCCCCGGTCGCAAAGGGGGCATTTTTAAAATTTGCATGTAAAATTAAAGGGATTGGGCTGTTATGTACCATTTCCAAAACGTTCTCTGTAAAATCTGGGGGGAGGGGGGAAAGGCCTTTGGGAATATCTGGCTTCTGCAGACACCGGTTGTCCCCAAAAGAAAGCTGTGTGAGGAAATATTTTTGTTTAGTTCTTAAGGTTGTATAGCAGTTAAAAAGCATTTTTTAAACAAACACCCTGTTGAGCTTTTAAAAATTTTTAATGTTGAAAACGGGCCCTTTTGATGGTTTTTCCTTAAAATTCCAAACTTGACAGTCCCCCCTTTAAAACATCAAAATCTTTTCTAACGCTTCCCCTAGAGCGTGAATGATGATTGATGCCCCTTCCCCCTTAAAATGAAAAAAAATTTGGGGGTAAAGATAAATCTTTTTAAGACAGCAGGAAAAATTGGTTTGGAGCGGGTGTTGCCCCGGGCCTGAACCACTGTCAGGCTTGCTCCAAAGGGGCAAAAACCATAGCATACCCCCCCAAGCCCTCCTCGCAGTAAAAATTTTTTGGGATGGTAAAGGGGGAAAGTTGACCAACGGGCCCCGGGTTTCCCCCCTCAAAAGCAGTCCCGGCAGGGGGGGAAAAATCTAGGGGTTTTTTTTTAAAAAATTCAAAACCCCTTAAAATGTTTTGGGAATGTCATGTTGGGGTGGGGTTAATTGTTCAGCTATACTTTTTAAAAGGCCCATTTGGGTATAATTTTCAAACCTCTTTTAAATTTATAATAGGGGAAATTTTACCCCAGTCCTTATTTTTTGTTGATTGTTTTTTTGGGGGCGTAAGTGATTCAAACCCCGCTTTGACCTGACCTCTAGCTTTAAATTTCCCTCAGGCACCCCCCTTGGTTGGCCCCCCTGCTTTTTTTTCCCAACATCCGAATAGACAAACATGGGACAAGGAAAAGGGGGAAAATTTTCAAAATGTTATTGGTCCCCGTCACTTTCTTGCAGTGGGGAAAACATGACCCGGTGGGTTTTCCCTTCAATTTTTCTTTGGGGTTTTGGGGACACCAGGAGTACTTGGTTCGGTAAAATTTTGGGCTCCGGGAGAATCTATGACGTGTTTCTGCACCCCCACAAAGTCCCCGGGTTTGTACCCTTTGTTTGAGTCTGGATTTTGGAAAATGGGGGGAGAACACTATGGATGGATATTTTCAATGAATTACTGTTTTTAAAAACATATTTTAAGGGCAAAAAAATAGGGGGGCTACCTGGGGGTTATTTTTAAAGAATAGTTTGAAATGGGAGGATTAGGGCCAGGGAAAGGGGGGAGGGGTTTTATTTGTTCCCTTTTCAGCTTTTTTTTCCTTCAGAGGGGCCCGTTATTCTTTCCCCCCTTTTTTTGCTAAATTTCGGGGATGGTTGGAGGGGGTGAGGTCGAGGTCGGGCTCCTATTTAATTTTTCCAAAATGTTTGGTTACCTCTGCTTTGAAGGCAGGTCCTTGGTCAGATTTAAAAAACCTCAGGGGATCCCAAATCTCCCCATATAAATTCAGTCAATAGTTTCTTACAGTGGTTTGCCCAGTCATGTTGGAAAAACTGGGTGGCTTAAAGGGCATCCTGGGGGAACCCTTTTCCCCCAAAACTACTAAAACTTATTTGTTTTTTCCCCACTCTTGGGTAATTCAATGTGTTAAATTTGGGATCTGCTGGAGGGGGATTTTGTTTTTACCCAAAAATTGTTTTTTTTTGTTTTGGTTTCAGCCCCCCTGGGTTACAAGTTTTTGCAAATTTCACAACTTCAAAGCAGGGGCTATTTTGCATGGGAAAATGAGATTTGGGTGTAGGTATATCTGTTGATTGAAAGAAACCCTTCTGGTTTTTTCCCTTTCTGTGGGTAGTACCATGGGCCCAAATTTGTACTACGCGGGAAATTAATGCCCTTGGTAAACCCAAAGTCTTTGTCTTTTCCTCTAGAACCCCAATATTGGGGTGTATTTATCCTCCTTTTCCTCCCAAATTTTTTTCCTTTCCACGGGCTTTTGGGGAATTTGGGGGGCTATTGATTTTTCTAAAAAGGGTTAACAACTGGGAAAGGGGGGGAAAGGCCTTGGGGGGGGGGGAAATTTTTTTTTTTTCCTATTTTTTTTTCCTAAACCCCCCCCCTTTTCCTTTCCTTTCTTTACTTTTTTTTTAATTCCCCTTCTTTCTTCTTTTTGGCTCTGGTCAGCAATATCACCCCATTCCGGCTTCCCCCCCAAAAATTTATGGGAAAAGGGAGAGCTGCGCCTTTGCACCCCAAGTCTCCCTCTGAAAGGTCCCCTTTACCCCACGGGTTCCCTATTTCCCCCAGGGGGCTTTATTTCTTCAATACGGCCCCCCTTAAAGGGGGCCCAAATTTGGGAGGGACCCATGCTTAAAGGTTTGAAATGGCTTCTTGATTTTTGGATGGGCGTTCCCCCTAGTTTTGGGGAAACCCTTTGCGGGGCCCCACTTCAGGCCAAAGTCATGGGGTATTTTGTACGGTGGCTGAGTCAGTGTATATGTTCATGGTCTTTTCTTCGGCAAAACTTAAAAGTTCCTTTTAAGACGAGATCCCCTTTTTTGGGGGCATTTTTTTGAAGGTAAAGTTGCAGCCTTCATGGTTTCTTGCAAAAGGGGAAACCCCAGCAAATCTGTATGGAATTGTCCTTTTTCATTTGCATTTTTGGATACCCTCTGTGAAAAGGGAAAATTTTTTGGGGTCTCCCAAATTGGGGGTGTAGAGACGTAGGGGAAAATGGGAGGTTTCGCCTCCATTTGTTTAAGACAGTCAAAGAAGAGGTTTTCCGGGAAATCTGGTTTTTTCATCTGTGGTAGACTGGTCTTCATCTTTTCCCCCCTTGAGAAAAGAAAGCAGAAGTGGCTGGGTTGAGAGTAGTAAAATTTTCTTCAAGTGGGGGCATTTTAAAGGCCCTTTAGTAATGGGCATTGTATAAAGGAGATGGCACTGTTTTTTGAGATGAGGTTGCTGCGACTGGGGGTTCCCGGTCCCTTTTAGATCATGAGGAGCCAAAAAAATTGCCCCGGGTGGCCTAAAAAGAAAGTCTTGAGTTTTTTTCCCCAAAAAAGGAACTTGTGCAAACAATGATAAACTCTGGGAAAGGGAAGTAGGGGGCAGTCCTTTCCCCGGATTTAACTTGCCCAAAAAAATTTTTTATCCCAAGGAAAGGGCTCACACGCCCCTTTCCTTTTTTTTTGTTTCAAAGGGCCCTTCCCGGGAAACTTTTGGCCCTTGTCTTCCAAAAAAAGGAAGGGGGTTGAAAGGCTGTTTTGGGGTGTCCGGGGGTTCCCGAGCCCGGAAACTTGTAGGATAAAAATTTTTTCCAGGGTTTGGGAAAACACTCTTGTTTCCTCAAGTGAGAGTTATTGGTGAAAAAAAGTCCTTGAAAGTTTTATAAAATTGCATAAGACTGGAGGGATTGGGTTTCCTTTTTCGACAGTAAGTGACAAAAGGCCCAGAAATTTTTGAAATTGTTTTAGTTTTTTCAGAGAGAAATGACAAACCCAGCTTTTTCCCCATCCTCGGGAAGGGGTTTTTTTTCCCCGTGAATGCCAAAGTCGAGGAATTTCAACTTTTTAGAAAAACCCTTGGAGCTTGGGGCTGTGAAACTTTGCAGTTTAGGGGTGGGCAAAAAGTTGAAAAGGACTCAAAGAGCTTGTTTGGGCCCAAATTGGAAAATTTTAGGTGCACAAAAAATGAGGAAATCTACTTTTTTTGCAGGGCTTGGTCAACTGGTTGAAATGAGTTCTGTTTCCCCCTTTAAAGCCTTTCCCCAAACCAAGGGGGCTGAGTAGCAAAATTAAATGGGAAAACCCAAAAAGGGGATTGACGGGCCTTTTTTTGTGGAACATAAGAAGACATTGCAAGGGAAAACCCTTTGGGTGTGAAGAAGGTAATTGGGGAGAAGAAAAATTGAGCTTTGGGGGGCCCTAGGGTTCTCATAAACCCTGCGCAATGTCTGCTCCTGGTCCTGAACAAAACCCGGGGATTTTTGGAGGTTAACCCCTTTGGGTAAAAATTTTTTGGGAAAAAGGGAACCGAAAATGTAAAATTTGCAGGGAAATTTCAGTGGAATTTAGTAAACCCCTTAATTTCCCCGGAATTTTTTGATTTGTGACTCCCAGAGTTGTTTTGAATCATGCTTAAAGGGATATTTTAGGCAAGGGCCTGGCAGGGTTTTGTACCCTCCCCTTTTAAGAAGACCTTTAAAAGGTTTAGAAATTTCAAGGATTTCCCCAAAAATCATCAGGAAACCTTTTTGACCAAAAATGCAGGGGTTTCTTTGTGTCAAAAGGGTTTAAAAAGGTATTGCTTGATGTGGAAAAAAAACATGTGAAAAGCAGGAAAAAACCCCTTGGTTTGAGCTTCATGTGAAATTGGAGGATTGTAGTCCTTAAAAACATTCCAGAAGGGTTTATAAACTGATAGGGGTAGCATTCATCGTTTTTAGAAGAAACTGGGTTCAAAACCGATTAGTTGGGTAAATAAGTTGTCCCAGACAGGAGTCCATGTTTTTTAATTGGCACAGGGTTGGGTTTTTGCGGGGTCCTTTGGGTTTGGGCGTCCAAACCACTTTAACGATTTAAATGTTTGTCAGGGGGAAAGTATGGACGTCTGGTGGAATGGGCGAAGTTTTCGAAAACCCATCTGGCTGCCCTGTAATTTTACAAGGGAAAAGGAAAATTTGGGGCCCTTTGGGGAAAATTGGGCGGGGAAACGGGTTTTAGAATGGGCTAAAAACTGATGTTCTCTGAAGCATTGAGGGGAAAAAGGTTGGCTTAAACTTTGCCTGAATCCTATGGGGGGTGAAAGGTGAAAAAGGGGTGGGTTTTAGGTTGGAGGGCGGTAAGGTGAAAACTTGAGGTTTTGGATTTTTGTACCCGGATTTTGGTTAAGATTGGTTTAAAATTTAGGTTCAATGAAGGATTATTATTGGGAGGAAATGAGGTCCTGCATTGTGTTTGTTGGTTGAATCTTGACGGTTTAAGGGCAAAAATTGTATACTGAGGTTGAAATTGTTTTTGTTGAGGTAAACGGTGTTCTGTCCTTTTGGGGCAAGGTTCCCTTTTTTTCGTCACGAAAATTTAGGCGGCACTGCCTCATTTATTTGTCTGGGGTTTGATTGCGTTAAAAAACAAGTTTTTTGGGTTCGGCCTTGTCCGCCAGGGTGTGTGCTTGGAAAGGTTGCGAAAAACCCTTTTTCGATTTGGAGTCCCGTAGGGTTTATTCCCCGGGAAAACTTGCATTGGTTGATTGTACGAAAAAGGGGGCTTGGGGTTTTGGTTTAGAGCCCTGTGGGAGCTCTTGAAATTTGGGGTAAAATTAGAAAACCCCTTTTTTAAAATGTTTAGATGAATCCGTCCCGAGCCCTCAAAGAAAAACTGTGCCTTAGCCCCCCCCAAAGGCCCCCGAAGTTGACCCCCTTTCCCGGGAAAAAAACCCATATTTTGCTCGATTAGTTTCAAAGTCCCAAGGGGTTTAAGGGAAAACCCATAAAAAAAGGTTGAAAAGAGGATTTTGTGAGCTTTGGGTTCATGTCAAATTCCCTGGGCCTGGAATAAGTCCCGACATCCGGTGTTAAAAAAAAATTTTCCACGGTTTTAGTAGGAATCTGAGTAGAATGAAGAAATTTACTGAGGACCCTCCCAAACGTTCCTTTGCCCAAAAAATGAAAATGATGGCAGGAACCCTTCCCCCGATGAGTAAGCAATGATGTTTTAAAATTATCCTCCTTTTAGGGCCCATTTGATGATGGGCCCCAAGGAATCACCCGCCCTTTATGTGGGAAAGTGGGATAGGTCTTTCCAAGGAGCCCGAAATATGTCCTTTGTATTTGGCTGATGCCACCGGTTAAAAAGCCTTTGGGGGTTTTTTTTCAGGGTTTTTGGCATTTGGGGGCAGTAGATTATTGATTGTTTTGGGTGTTTTAAAAAACAATGATTGTTTGTCCTGGGGTACTGTGGCTGGTGCCCATGAAAGAGAAGGGGAACCCGGGAGGAAAAAAATCCGTGGGGGAGGAGGTGATGGGGGAGGTGGGGGTGCGCCGAAGGTAGGGGTAAGTCCCTGAAAGAGTCTGGTTTGGTGGTGGAGGGAAGTGGGTTTTAGTTTTGCCCCGGAACTGAGGTTATACTCCCCGAGTAAGGGGGGGAAGTTGTCCTGGGGGGAGTTTTTTGGGTTTGGGGTAAGGGGAGCCATTTTAGGGCTTCAGGGGGCATTTGGCCATAGGTTTGTTAGTAACCCCTATCCCTATTTCCCGGGACTTTGGGGGGAAATTTGGGTTGGGGCTCAAGTAATGTGGTGGTATGGCCTGTTTCACATGCCATTGGTGGGAACGGGAAAATGCAGAAGAAATAAGGGGGTATGAACGCGATTGGAACTTTTTCGCATTGGGCCCCTTCAAGTTTTGTTATTATAGTTTGTTTCAGAAGCTGAAAACAAATTTTTTGGGATTTCTTTAAATTTTAATTTTGGGTTTCCCAAAAGCAAAGGATTAAAGCCCAATTTACAGTTTTTAAACTGCCTGCTCGAGTGGCGAGTACAGTGGAACAGGAAAAAAGGGACACCACCCGAAGTGAACTGAAAATCCTCCAAAAGGTTGCTGTATCTCTCTACCACCCTAAATTTAACAAATTTGGGGCCCCTATGCCACCCGGATGCCGCCCGTTGGGGCCCTTTGCAGGATTGTAAAATGCCTAGTATCCTGAAATACCATGTCCCCCACAAAGAAAAGGGAAGGGGAGTTTGTGTCCCCAAATTTAGGGAATGAAAATACAAAAGTTAGGTGATTTGAATTCACTTTTTGGGGCGAGATATTTTAAACCCTTTGGGTTTTCGGTAGTTTGTCCAAAGGGTGGGGTGTTGTTGTGGAGTTTTGAGGGGGACCTTTTGGGCAGTATCCCCCAAAAAGTCAGGGGTGTTTTGGGTAATGTGTCCCCTCCTAGGGGCAAGGGAATCGTGGCTTGTGGCAATAGGAAAAAATACCCGGAGTCCCCTTTTAAAAAGGATTGCAGTTGTGGGTCCTGGCATCCGTGGCTAATGGCAAATTTTCCTTCTCCCCGGGCCCTTTCCCCTCCCTTAGCATTGAAAATTTAGAATAGCGGCTATTAGGAGGGAGGGGTGTTTTTAGAAGAGTGAGCAAAAGGGTTTTTAAAAATGGTTGCGGGGCTGGTGGTGGTGTTTGTTGGATGTTTTCGGTGTGCTGGAAAAAACGTTATCACAGAAAGTTGCATATCAATGTTTTTTTAGCCCGTTTAAAAGTGAATTGCAGGAGGGGAGGTGGGAGTAGGAATGTTAGGTGTAGCAAAATGGCCCCCTGTTCAAAATTCAACCCCAAAATTCCGGGTTCTTTGAATTGGCCCTTTGGGGCTACAATAATTTTTGGCCCCAGGAAGTGGAAAGGGGGGGTTTGGTTTTTCCTTTCCGGATACAGGGAAAGTTTGGACTTCAAAAAATAAGCTCAAAATAAAAAACATTCCTCTAAAATATAACTTTTAATAGTACTACCATATAAAATTACAGTTAGTATTAAAAATGCAAACACAAAACTTATTATGGAAGGTGTAGGAGAATACCCAGGGAGTCAGTGGTAGTAAGTACCTAAACTACCCATACCAGGACACCTAATACTCCCCCTTAGAACGATAGGGAACCCGCCCGAAAAGGGCGACCCGGTACAGCGTCCCTATATATAGTCCTAATAGCCCCTTACTAATTCAAATAAAGTGGACTTACAATCTAAGGGCAAAAATATAAACGCACATTCACATGCATATATATGGATTACCCGGACCTGACACTTTATAAGACGAACAAAGTCTAGGGTATTACCCAGAACGCGCGTTTCGTCCCAATCTCAGGGACTTCTCAAGGGGTACAAAGAGAGTAAAACTTTACAAAAGCTATAAGTGCTGTGTTTAGTTGGAATAAAACATATTACCTTTTTGACGAACATATCACCAGGCTAGTGTGCCCTCAGTCATCAGGTGAAACAAACCCTCAGGTCAGGGATATAGAGAGAGTTAGTGTACTCCCGGGTGGGAAAAACAAATAAAAAAACTACCCACAACTGCACTTCTCACACACTCATACTTTATAGAGTGAACTACCTACCATTAAATGAAGCACCGCCCACTCCAATCTCTCTCTCACCACCTGTATCTTGTGTAACGATACCTGTGGAATGGGGAAAACTACTGCTGTCGCTGCCAGAATAGCGGCGTCTCAGAATCTCTATTGCGCATGCGCAGATATTCCAAGATGGTCGATCCGGTCAAACAGCTCCAGTGCGCATGGGCAGACAAAGTAAAGATGGCGTGGATCCATCATTCCTATCGCAGCGCGTCCTACGGTGCCATGGTGAGTTCCAGACATACATACCGTCCGTTAATAGATGCCGGACACTGTATAATATATACATCTAGCCCATATACGTTCACAAATGACGCCGAATAGACATTAAGGATATATTAGGGTGTGGTCCACCCTTATATCATTTAGTCAAAACAGCCACGCTTTAAACAGTAGCAGCAAAGATAAATATAGGTATAAAGCGCACTACCCTGTGGCATATGACATAGTCTCAAAAAACTTATATATGCCACCATCTTAACCATAGTGCACATATGCAGACTTCCCCATTAAAACTAGGTACCCTATAGATAACCAGTGAAATGATATTATAGAGAGATATATCAGAGCATATTAGCATAAAAGGGCCAAATACCCAAGGAAAATCCACGCTCTTAGGCAGGACAGTAAATTACAATCAACTTAAACAATGATCCCAACGCAGAAGTGGCACCAGATAAATCCAGAAAGCCAGCAGAAAGATGTAAATTTACACACATATCCATTATTAAAGAAAGCAAGAAAAGGAGAGTGATTCATTTAGACCATGTGGGTACACACTGTTCAACTATAAATCCACCGCATTTCTTTTGGGGATCAATTTATCCCAGTCACCTCCACGTATAGGTGTTCGGACAATATCGATGCCCCTAAATTTTAACACATCTGATTTCCCTCCATGTTTATCCCAGATGTGTCTAGCAATGGGCGTATCCATATGTCTCTTAATATCACTTACATGTTCTCCTATTCTCCGTTTAAACTCACGTTTGGTTTTACCCACGTAGTTCATACCACACATCAACAGGTGCCCATGTGGTATGAACTACGTGGGTAAAACCAAAAGTGAGTTTAAACGGAGAATAGGAGAACATGTAAGTGATATTAAGAGACATATGGATACGCCCATTGCTAGACACATCTGGGAATAAACATGGAGGGAAATCAGATGTGTTAAAGTTTTAGGGGCATCGATATTTTCCGAACCACCCATACGTGGAGGTGCTGGGATAAATTGATCCTCCAAAGAGAAATGCGGTGGATTTTATAGGTTGAAAAAGTGTGTACCCACATGGTCTAAATGAATCACTTCCTTTTCTTGCTTTCTTTAATAATGGATATGTGTGTAAAATTACATCTTTCTGCTGGCTTTTCTTTTATTTATCTGGTGCCACCTCTGCGTTGGGTTCATTTTTTTAAGTTGATTGTAAAATTTTCTGTCCTGCCTAAGAGCGTGGATTTTCCTTGGGTATTTGGCCCTTTTATGCTAATATGCTCTGATATATCTCTCTATAATATCATTTCACTGGTTATCTATAGGGTACCTAGTTTTAATGGGGAAGTCTGCATATGTGCCTAGGGTTTTAAGGGGGTTGGCATAAAAATTTTTTTTTTGGGGCTATGTCATATGCCCAGGGTAGTGGCTTTATACCTATATTTATCTTTGCTGTTTTACTTTTTAAAGCGTGGCTGTTTTGATAAATGTTTAAAAGGGGGGGACCACACCCAAATTATCCTTTAAAAGTCTTTTTTGGGGCTTCTTTTGTGAAGAATATGGGCTAGATGTATATATTTTTTACAGTGTGGGCTTTCTTTAAAAGGACGTTATGTTTGTCGGGAAAACTCCCCCATGGAAACCGTAGGACGGCTGCATAAGGAAAAACGGATCCACCCCCATGCTTTCCTTGTTTGCGCATGTGCATGGAGCGGGTTTGCCCGGGGATGGGGCCATCTTGGAATATCGGGCGGTGCGAAAATAGAGTTTTCTGAGACGCCGCTATCCTGCGGCCCGGACAGCAGTGTTTTCCCTTTCCCAAAGGGTTGTTAAAACAAGTACAGGTGGGGGAGAGAAAAGGGAAAGTGGGCGGCGCTTAAATTTAAGGGGTAGGTATTTCACTTATAAAGTATGAGTGTGTGAAAAGTGCAGTTGTGGGTAGTGTAAATCGTTTGCCCACCCGGGAGTACAGTAAACTCTTCTATTTCCCTGCCCCTGAGGGTTTGTTTTCACTGATGACTGGGGGCACCTAGCCTGGTGATATTTTCGTAAAAAAATGTAATTGTATTTATTCAACAACACCCCACTTATAGCTCTGTATTTTTAAACTCTCTTTTGTCCCCTATTGGGGAAGTCCCGGGAGATTGGGACAAAAACGCGGTTTTCTGGGGAATACCTGGGGACTTTTTTTTCCATCTTTTATGTGTCAGGCCCGGGAAATTCCATATATTTGCTTGTGAATGTGCTGTTTATATTTTTTCCCACTTGTTTATAATTCCCTTTTTTTGAATTAGTAAGGGACTATTGGGCTATATATGGGGGGGACGGGCTGTCCCGGGTGGGCCCTTTTTTGGGGGGGGTTTCCCCTATCGTTCTAAGGGAGAGTTTTTAGGTTTTTTGTAGGGTAGTTTAGGTACTTACTCCCACTGACTCCCTGGGTATTCCCCCAAAACCTTTCCCTTAATAAGTTTTGTGGTTTGTTTTTTTAAATTTAATTTGTATTTTAAGGGGTTTAGAAATTTTAAAAAGTTATTTTTTAGGGGAAATTGTTTTATTTGAGCTTTTTTTTTGGTAACTATCTCATTTTTTTTGGGGTTTTTATCTATAGGATATTGTGGATTTATAGACTTCATAAAAATGGAAAAGGGGAAATTTAATGGGGGGTTTTCTGGGGGGAAAGGCTGGGGGAAAGAATCCTTTTGGGGGGGGCGGGAAAGTTGAGGTAATAAAAGGGTGTGACCCAGTGTTGTTTTCCCCCTCCCACAATCTATGAAAATTTCAGAGTTAATGGGAATTGATGAGGGACATTCACCAAATTAAAGTCGCCTTTTGTAATGGCGGCGCAAAATCCTTATGCTTTTCAAATCCTTCTTATTTTTTACATTCAGTTTCAATGAAATTATCCCTTTCCCAAAGAACTTTTTATTTTTTTTTTCTTTTGCTGTCCCCACAGCGGGCTTGTAATCTCCGTGATTTTGTATTACACAAAAGGATTTTCTTTAATTTTTCTTTTCATGTCCTTATTTATTTTTTTATACTTTTCTCTTCGATAAAAAATTTACTGGGACTGCATTTTTGATGAGCGCTTTAATTTTCAGTAGCAATTTAAAAAAAAGGCAAAAAAGGGGAAAAGGAAAAAAAATTGTGCCCAAAGCTATAAAGTTTTGGGGACCCAAACCAAACCAAAATTTTTTGGGAATCGAACCCCAGGATTTTAAAACTTGCCAGTTTTCCCAGTGTGAAAAAATAACAAGTAAATGTAGCTTAAATAAAAAATTTAAAACCCTGAATGCATTTTTTCCTTCCCTAAGTAAAACAAAAAAAAATTTAAACCCCACCATGTATGTTGAGATTAACCCAAAAAAACATCCCCTAAAATTTAATTAATGTTTTTGCTCGTCAGCAGTTTTTTTTAAAAAAGGCGATATCTGTCTATAACATTGTCTATAACAGGTTATCAAAAACCCCAAGATTTCTGTCTTTAACAGGTTTTTGGTTTAACTTTTAACCAGTTTCTCTTGGGTAACCCCAGTCATTTTTCAAAAAAGGGGCTTTTCAGTAATTCGGGAAATCGTTTCATTGTCTAAAAAACTTATTCTGTATATAGTGTAAAAACTTATGACAGGCTTGGTTTGCTTCTACGGGTCGTTCTTAGGGACTGTTCCCTGTATTTTTTTTTTTCATCAGGAGCCCAGCTCCTGGCCTACACTGAAATATGATTGCAACAAAAAGAAACTTGAACACCAGCGGATATGGTACAAAGCAATATGCTGCGTTTTATTTGGGCATCCCCCGGGGGGGACACTGATGCCAACGCGTTTCAGGGTGAATGAAGCCCTTGATCAAGGGCTTAAATTTAGCCTGAAACGCCGGTTTTGGGGTTCAGTGTACCCCTTGGGGGGACTAAAAAAAAAAAGCAGGGATATTTCTTTGTTTCCATATCCCCTGGTGTTCAAGTTTTTTTTTGCTTTCTTGGATTGGGGGCCCTTGCCGAAGGGCCTATTTCACCGGGCGTAGAAGGGTGCAAGCGGGTTGATATTTTTTTCTGGGAGCATCAGGTGCTTTTGGGAAAATTTTTCAAGGGGTGGTGCCAATTTTTTTTTTTGGTTTGATCGTTTTTGTTTGTAAAGTCTGGGTAGTGGGTCCCCTGGACCACCCCAAGCGATGGGGAAGCCCACAAGGGGGTAGAATTAAGTAGGTCTCGTTATTAAACAGAGCCCCCCGAAAGCGGATTTTTACTTGCGGGCGGGAATCTAAAGGTCGTTCCACTGGCAGAAACTTTCTTTTCGGGGGCGGCCAAGGGTAGGTGAGGGACAGTTCGTCAGCAGGTCTAGTCGGGGTCAGGCAGGAAGGTAGGGGCATGCGGGGAGAGATTCGTGGTCAATAAAAGTAGGCAAGGGGGGTTTGGTACTGGCGATAAAAACCAGGGTTCTGGAACGCTTTCCAGTGGGAATGGGCATAAAAATCCGGGAAAGGGGGACCCGGAAGAGGCTGGTTAAATAGGAGCAGCGTCCCGGCAATGGGGTTTACCCGGGCACTGTCCTTTAATTTTTCATGCCGGCCGCGCCCTAGGGAGGGGGACCCGAGTGCCGCAGGCGGAGCAGACGGGGGCGGGAGGAGGCAGGGTAAGGGACCTGGGGGAAACCCCAGGTGGGGCGAGCGGCCCCGCCGCGTGCAACGGGGCGGCACGGCCCAAAAGGGTGGCCCCCTTTGGCCCCCCTCCATTGGTTTGGGGGGATCGCGGATGACACTACGGTCTAGAATTTTCCTTTTGGCTCCCAAAAACCTTCCAGTCCAAGGGAAAAAAATGTTTCCCCCTAGTCCTCCTCATACCCCAAAATTTCCTTGCCACAAAGAATTGAGGATAGCCACAGACGAAGGGGGGGACTGCCTTCCGGAAGAAACGATTAAGCACCGGGGTTTTGTAGCGAGAATGAAAGGAGTTAGGGGATACCATGGTTGGTGGGGAGCCGGAGGGTTTGGGAGGCTACGGGGTTATTTTGGTTAAAAAATCGAAAAGGTCCAAAAAGCGGGGGGCCCAAATTTGTAGGATGGGATTTGAGGGGGACTATTTGGCCGACAGCCCCACCTTTTCCCGGGGGGAAAAAAAAATGGAGGGGGACTTCTTTTTTTTCAGCTTGAGCTTCATGCGCTCAGAAGCACGGAGCAGAGATGGCGGGAGGGACCGATGGTTTCTGTCTGGACCAGGCGACCCCCGCGGGACCCCAGATGGGGGATGCCCGTGGGAGAGGGGGGTGGGGTGCAGAGTACACGATATAGAAGGGGGGCACCCCGCGGACTCCCAAAGTCTAGGGAATTATAAGAAAAAACCGCCCCCTGGAAGCAAAGTTGGACCCGTCATCTTGTCGTGCAGAGACGAA